>RJWM01043392.1:0-13839 GCA_004363535.1 Dasyprocta punctata
TTTTTTTTTTTCTTTCTTCCTATACAAGATATTTTGACTACTAAATTATTTGTATTCATACCTTGATTCATTTCTATGTCTCCTCAAAATTTTAGGTGCTTTTTCTGATGGTTGTTCTTAGTTTTTACTAAGGTAGTTTGGAAATAACCTGAATCTTGTCACTAGACACTGCTGTACCTAAAATTGAACTTAGTATTCTATCTCTTTGAACACCATGGGTCTCATTGTGTCTATCCATCATCAACCTGCTGAACTGTCAGATATGCCCCATAATTGTCCCCTAGCATTTCTCACTTCACTCTTTAGTTAGTTGTCTCTTTACCACATTTGTTATTCTAACAAGATGTAGATCAAGAGATCAAACATTTTATGCTGTTTCTACCAGTTTCCTATGCCATCAAACATTATTTTCAACATTTCCTGCTTCTGATTATCCAAACACAATTCCTACAGAAAATTCTAACAATAGATACATTTTTTTCCTATTTACATGGCTTAATCACAATGATGATGCATAACAAGAGATTCAGTGCTTATTATTTCCAAATCCAAATTTTCTAATTTATTCCTTGACTAACAGGCCAGTGTGAAATTTCCAGGTGCTTTTTGCAAGTTTTCTTTTTTATCTGTTAATGCTAACTCACAGTCAACCTATCAGCATCTTTTTCCTGCTTAAAAATAAAAGTCCCTCCTACATTCATTATTTATGAAGTCATTAATTTTCTTCTCAATCATGATCCAACATCACAATTATTGTAAATCCTCCTGTTCTTGTAGACCTTGTGCTATTCATTCAGTATGGGCTTTGCTTATCTATGTCACCATTAAAATGAAGTTTTCATTTCTTTGTGGTTTCTTGTCTTCTACTTGCTTTACTTTCCTTGGGTTTCTAAGTCTATATGTGTATCAGGCACCACAATGTTTTCACTGAGTTACTTTCTACAATGTTAGTTGATTCTTCATTTTTTGCATCTCAAATTGTAAACAGTTAAGTTCTTTCCAGGTTTTTGTGTGTTATCAACTTCTTTACAAATCTTTCTTTTGTATTAAATTTGCCTTTTCTCTACCTTTGCTATATCTTTACTGTCTTCAGGAACATACCATCTCTAACTTCATGTTTCTTTTTTCTTGTGGAGCTAACAGAATGAAAGGAATTTTATAGCCTTTTCAATGGTCATACCCAGTGTTGTGAGTGTTGCATGTTCTTATTGTTTTCTTATTTGCTACTGTATAATTTTCTTTTGTTTCATTTTCATCTATATGATCTCTCTAAAAAACTCTCAAGTGAGAGGCTAGGGGTTGTAACTCAGTAACAGAGCATGTGATAGCCTATGAGAGGCCTTGGGTTAGATGCATGATACAAAAACTAAAGAGTAATATCAACTGGTTTTCCAGTGCTTCTTGGCAGGGTAGATTGGGCCTTCTTTTTGTTTTACCACTTCTACTCTAAAATAGAACCCATCACTTAGATAATAAAAGTAAATTGCTTTATTATGAATGTCCTGTGTGTCAGGTCTATAATTATATTAGGCAACTTGTCTTAAAACTCAATTTACAGTTTAAAATTAATGCTTTTACAGTCATGCCTTGGTACTGGGCTGCTTCAAAACTCATTGAGTTTGGTAGTCAAATGTGATACGTTTTCATGTGAAAATTTTGTTCTGGTATTTATCATGTGTTTGGTACTGAAAGTGAAAGCTGGATCTCCTCAGTTTCTATCACTCCCTGAGCCATTCCAGGCAAAAATTAGTTTGTACTTGTTGGATTTGGTATTCCTCCTGCTTCTAGGAACTAATTAACAAGTACTGAGGTATCCTGTACTTACATAATTTGCTTAATTTTACTTAAGTAGGAAGACAAAATATGCGCGGTTAAGCTTTGTTGAACAATACTATGGAATATTGATTAAAAACAGAGATTTTTGAGCCAAGGTCTATATTCAGAGTCAACTCCCTGTAACTGGTCTTGTTCACCACTTACTATCTGTGGCTTGTGACAAATTTTTTACTCTCTTGCTGTGTGGTTTCTCTATTAAAAATAAAGATAAAATTAGCACTCTCAGGTTAATGTGAGTCAATGCCTGGAACTTAGTAGGAAATGAACTGACACATTTCATATGTTGCAGCTGAGACCTCTAAGATTTTTGCAACAAAAGGTCAGTGTTAGCTCAAGCAGTTTCTTCCTCATATTAGACTTCCCTTTAATTAGGATCAACAATTTGAGTTTTGCCTTCACTTTCACTAATTTATCCATTTTTTAAAGCAACTTATAATTTCACGTTAGTATAGATTGCCCAGCCGGCAAAATAGCCCCTGTAACATGCACAGATTTTTGAAGGACAAATGTATTTTCCTTCTTCAAGCTTAAAACACTACAAACAAAGAAAGCAGTCCAGGCTTTCAAAGAGGGAATATTTGTGGTGGAGAGGTCTCAGGGTTCTGCAGTCCTTTACTCATCTCACGGTGATCACTGAGTACTTGCATTTGCCAGATACATTTTCTAAACATGGTAGGAGATTTTCCTTGAAATTACATGAAAATGACTCATGATCTAGTAGTATATGCTAGTTTGAATACCAAAAGTTAGTGGAGTTGGAGAAGAAATGACAATAAAAAGTGATGTACTCCATGAAGTCTGAATTCTGAATTCTTTTCATTAGAATCACTTGATTGTTCTAGAGATTGAACCATTCTTTTTCTCCTATCCATTGTGCCTTGGGGACTATTGATGACAACTTTGATGTCCTGTCAGCATGGAAATAATGGTAATAAAAACCTATAATTGTAAGATAAGAAGGAATATTGATAAATAAAAGTGCACTACATAGTAAGAACATCAGTAATGTATGCTGTGGTTTCACTGTGGTTTATCACAAAACTCACATTGAAATTGAGTTGCCATTGTGGTAGTAGTGGAATGTGGGGCCTTTAAAAATGATTATGTCATTAAATAGAATGAACATCTTTGGCATGGAAGTGGATTTGTTCCTGTAAAGTGAAGCGTTATGAAAGTGCTCCGTGTTTTGTTTCTTATGCACTTGCTCTCTGGCCCTTCCAATTTACCCTCATGTTTCACGCAGAAAGAAAGCATTGCCTGAAGCTGCTGCCATGTTTTTGGACTTACAGCCTCCAGAACTCCAAGACAAACACCTTTCCTGTAGAAATCACACTGTGTCAGATATTTTGTTTTAGCAACAGATAAGGGACTAGGCCATCCTATAAAAAAGGACATTTTAAAAAGTTCTTTTTGCTTTACCCCTTTTGAACCTACAGTATAATAGAAACACATGTGTAGAGCAATAACAAAGGACAGAAGTTACTATTAATCCATGAACATCTGAAAGTGGCAAAAACCTTTATAAAGTTCTCTGTGCTATATTCACAAAATTCTAGACTCTGGGATTCAGATGGGCTCAATCTGGTAAGATGAACTAGTGAGGCAGGTTATTTGATAGTATTCTGCCCGCGTGGGCTGACAGAAGGACTTCAGTCCAGAACAGCTCATGTCTGTGAAAGTGCCTGTTGATTGTACCTTTTAGTTTGGTAGGTACTGAGAGAAAAACGAGGTTGATTTAGTCACCACTGAGAAGACATCTACCATGATCTTTCTTCTGTGCCAGCTTTACATAGAGAACAAAGAGTTCAGAAAGAAGATAAGCATTTGTTTCAGAATTAATAATGACAGAAGCATAATTTCCCAGGTAATTATTCCTCAAGATGGCATAATATGTGTTTGTCCCTGGAAACCAAATTTAACAATTGATTAAATATCACTTACAGAACTTATACATTTACTTTTAAGTTATTTGGAAAATTCCCTGTTTTTCTGACTCTCTGAATTACCTCCATTGGTATTATCAAAATAAATATTCAGAATGCAAAGAAGCAAATCGCAAAGTAACAAAATGTAGGGTGTCTGAATATAGCACGTTATATAACACAGTTTGTCATTCTTGTCATGTACTAATAACAAATGATTTTCTAAAGTGTACTCTCACATAGGGTCTTTTTCACAATTTGTTCCTAATAACTACAGAAATTAAAAAATAAGGCCAGATCCTTCTCATATTTTCTGAAATGTTTACCTCAGGTAAACCATTCAAATTTAGATTTATTAAATATCTATTCCGTTAAAAAATTACAATAATTAGGGTGAGGGTTAGAGTAAGGTCATTCTTTCTCTTCCTTCTCAATAAACATTAAATGTGTTATTTCTATACCTCTACTTCACTTGGTTAATGGGTGTTCACACTTTGCACATTAGGTTTAGTTTAACTCTACTTCACACTTAGAAGACACACATAACTCATGCATGCACACACACGATGGCCTTACAACTGCCACAATTAAAATTATCCTTGTTAAAATATTGTGATTTTCTTCTTGTTGTTCTTTCCTCTAATAACTTTGTTGCTCTATGCGAACAGTCCAGACTCATTGGAATCTGCAGCTGAGCCCATGGTATTCACACAGGACCCGACGTCATGCTGTAACTAATGCTTTTAGGGAAGTCTGACTGGTCCCAGAGTTCTTGCACCATGAGCAGTCAGTTAATAGTCATCAAAGGAAAAAGTTATGTGCTCTCTGGAAGCCAAGATTCTTACCTTCCTAGAATTTACAAGTGATAGAGAAAATCTTATCAGGATACGTAACTACACATTGGTATAACACAAGCATGATATGTGTATAAACAGAATTGTATAGGCACTCTGAATAGAATGAAATTTCTTCAGCCAGTGTGCTGAAACGGGCTTCACAGAGTAGCTGGTCTGAAATGCCAGTTTTGTGGCCTTGTAATGATCTCTGGCCAAAAACCATAAGGGAAAACATATGACTGTTTTATACTTAATAATATTTTCAGCCTATTAATATCTTCAGTGAATACTGTTAAGACAATAAACATTTATCTTACTTAAAAATTGACTGCTGAGTAATGGTTCCCTAAAATAGAAGAGGCTTCAGGAATATGGAATACAGTTATACCCACCTGTGTTGTCTTGTTTCCACAGGACACCACATTTTTTAAACATAGCAAATGAGTCTAACCTAGTCACTGTTAACCGTGAGGACACAGGAAATGCTCATGTTTTTCTTTATTATCATATTCCCTCCAAAAGTAATTGGTTTGCAATAAATTTTACATTTGGATTTGAATTATACAAACAAAAGATGAACTGTGACTTAATATTTTGTTATTTTTTGAGAAGACAGAATCAGTTGCCTGTCAAGTATTATTAAAATTTTTCTCAATATACTATTACAATTGAAAATTATCATTGTAATTCTTGACTTATTTCATTATTTGTCAAATATTCATTTATTTTCAATTGAGAAGATGTTGTTTAGTCTCATTTGAAACCAAATATTAAAAGATGTGTGATTTTATAAGTAACAGTATTTTTCTTACACACCTCTCTTCAGCAGAAACTCTTTCCATCAGGTTTAGAAATCTGTAGAAATCTTATTTGTTTATTCTTCATAGAAAATATTGCAGCACTTTTTACTGATATGAAAATATTCTTCACTAATATGTCATTTCTCTTTTGTCCTTAAATGTGAATAAATCGATACATGTAGTTCATGTGTTTATTATTTTTTCATTTTGCTTTATTATTTGTTTGACAAATACTTATGAGCATTTAATATATGCTAAATGTTATGAGAAACATGATTTAGTGTTTACTCAACAGTTTTCTTTTGGAAGGCCATAAATAATATAAGCTATATATAAAATCATGCTAGCAAAATTTATTAGCATTGAAATCATGAACTATAAACCAAACGTGTTCCCGTTCATACTAATGATTTTCTTCAGTAATGCTGACACAGCTACCTTTATAGTTATATGTTCCCATGACTTATATTCCACATGGCCTAGCTTTACACACATAGTTAATACAAGATACGATTTCATGCAGTGCTGGCATTTAAATTTCACAAAATCAATAGTGTCATTTCTATGACTGTAAAATTATTGACATTTTCTTTTAGAGAGTATCAATTTAAAAAACTATATATATAATATATATATAATCTTAATTTTTCCTTGCCAATCTATTGAGAGATGTGTCTGACACAATTTGGTGATGCCCTCCTCACTATCATAATGTTCTCTGACTCCCAGAGATCTTTGTAAGACTGTATCCTGTTAAGATGAAAGCAAATCAAGCACTTTGGGATAAGGGAACTGTAGATTCAAAGGCAGATGCTGTTCCTGCATTGTGATGTAATGTGCTTAAGACTATATTGAAAAGTAGGGGGAAAATAGCATTAATTAGCCAACTATAAATGGATTAATTAAAACAATTTCAATGGAGTACTTTGTACAGTCCTTAACACATAAATTAGCTTTTACCAGTTCATTCATTGTAAAAGTAATGTGAATCTCAACTAAGTATGAATAACCACTGGAGAAAGAAAATTCAGAAGAAACATTAACTTAATTTTTATTGCTTTTAAAAACATTAAATATACTAACTTATTCTAATTTAACCCTCTAGTTACTTATAAAAAACTGTATCCTTACTAGTTAATTTTTAATTTCAAATGCTTAAGATGCAAAGGAAAAGGATAATCAAAATACTATCCTATGTATGTCATATTCATGTTCAATTAATATTAATTCTATTACCTTTGTATATATGCATTTTCATCTTCTTTCATGGTGTCTTTTGAGATTGTATCCTTTCAAATATAAATCCTTTACTTATGTTGTTGAAACTATGGCCTCCTTATCCCCGAAATTTTCTACACTTTGTTTTACATATTTGGGTTCTCTTTGTCCAGTAACTCTCCTCAAAAGCCTTTAGGTTCTCTCCTGTTTTCATAGTAAAAATAAGACAGAGAAAATTTCCTTCTGTTTCCATTCTTATCTTTCCTCTTACTATCTTTTTGTCCGGGCTGGGTATAAACTGGTCATTCTCTTATCTCACCTTCCCAGAACAAGGATTACAGGCATGTGCCCCTGTGCCTGGCTTTACTGTCAAAGTTTTTGAATAAGTAATGTACACCCAAGGACTCTCTTTAACTCTTAAAACACGATGATTTGTCATGCAGTCCTTCAGTGTTCTGATAACAGATATCAATGACAGCCTGGCAAAATAATTACTTTATTTCACTTGAAATTGTCTCTGTATCTCTACATATGAAAATCTGTGCTTCTTTTGATGCCTCTGACATGATTTTGTTCATTGCACCTAGTTCTTCATATGAATTTCAGTCTAATCTTTTTAAAACTTTTTGCTCTCTGTCAGATTTCTTTTGTTCTCTAACAGATTGAAATATTGCTTAGATGACTGTAATCTGTTTCTCAGAAATGAATTACAGTTATGGTTTTGTTGATTTCAAAACATTGATATTTTGATTCAAAAATCAGGATTTAGAAAAACAAATCATGATTGTTTAGCTCAGTGACAGAGTATTTGCCTACCATGCCCTCTAGCATGAACTAAACAGCACCAAAAGACCAAAAACTAAATGAAAAATTTATAGTTAAGATATTGTTCACTATATCCCTACTGTTTACAGTAGTGTTTGAAACATAATAGGAGTACAATAAATATTTGTTACACTAAGTAGCTTGATTCATTTTTTCCTGTGTTGAATTTTACATCTTACAGTCTTTAGGAGAAGAGAGAAACTTCTTAAAGAGAATAATTTTATATATATATGTGTGTGTGTGTGTGTGTGTGTGTGTGTGTGTGTGTGTGTTAAGAAATACAAATAATCATCAGGATACTGTATTTGCATTTGTATTGCATTTCTCTTAAATATTCTAGATATTATGTCTAATTTATTGATGCTATGCCCTGGTTTTGTGAAGTTTCCTAAATTAAATTATTTGAGAATATATATAAGGAATATTTCTTTAATTGGTCATATTTTATTAGGTAGTTTGGCTGGTTATGAAGTTAAATTTAAAAGTCTAGTAGTTTCTGTTATATCAGATAGTCCATAATCTTTTGAAGGAAACTTGTTCTGTCATCCGTGAGAATTGATTCATCTTTGCTGACTGTATCTTTTTTAGGGGGACATTTTATGGATGTGCTCTAATATAGATTTATTCTCTATAAGAATTGAGAAAGATGACTGATCCTTTTCTTTTTTACTTTGTAAACTTAATTTTCTAGCTCTATCCTTTGATTTTCATTTCTATTGCATTTTCCCTCTAATTTTCATGAAACTTTATTTTTTTTTTAGTGTTCTTTTAAAATCTCATATGAACACAGTTCTAGTTTCCTAAGGTATGCTACACTTGATCTTAACCAAAAGGCTAAAAAACAACTATTTGAGAATAAAAACAGTAATTTCTATGAACAGTTTTAAACTATTTTTTGAAAAATAAAACAATTTTTAATAATCAAATAATAACAGAATGGCAATAGTTTTTACACTGTGTATCATTACCTTCAAAGTAATTATTCAGAATACAAAACACAAACCAAACAGATTCTTACATAAAAGAAACAGATAATAAGATAGATCTTTCTTTTCAACAAACTGAGATTAAGTAGTATTATATATGAAACCAATTGATATACACACAATCTCAAACAAAATGCCAACATCATTACTCATAGAATTATAGAAAATTTCCAGGGATTCAGAGGAGACTCAGAATAGTGAGAGTAATACTGGTTAATAAAAGCAAAGCACCTAGCACCAAAATTCCAGGTCTGAAGTTATATTATAAAACTACGGTGATTAAAACAGTATGCTACTGTCATAGAAGCAGGCATGTGAATCAATGGAACAGGATAGAAGAAGCAGAAACAATCACAGTCACATATAGCTATTTGGTCTTTGACAAAGTAGCCAAAAACATACACTAGAGAAAAATTAGTCTCTTTAATAAATGGTACTAGGAAAATTGGATACCCACATGCAGATAACTGAGTCTAGACTCAGATATCTTACCATGTACTAAACTAAAATCAAAATGGATCAAAGATTTAAATGTTGCAACAGAAACACAATCTACTGGAAGATAAAATAGCTACAACTCTTGAATACATAGGTGTAGGCAATGACTCTCTGAACAATATTTATCCACATATTAATTTTCTTGGTCTTAGATTGTTTTTATTTTTTTGTATCTGAATTAATCTATTTACTTTCTGTTTAAGATTTTCTTAGTATGTATGAAGCTGTGTTTCCTTTATTTAAGGCTGGGATACTAACAAGTTGATTAGAAGCTCATTAGATATGGCAAGTAGTCAAAGTGTGAGAGGTTGTTTCTCACATACCGGTGATCTGGCTGAGCTATTGTATATTCGGGGAAATTCTAATGTCACTGTCTCTAGACCATTTTTTAGTCTAGTAGGAGTTTTCTGGTTAAACTCTTCTAGTCCCTGTGTGGAAGACACAATTCTAATTGTCACTGTTGGAGAAGCAATTAAAGAGATGAGATACATTTCAATATTCAGTATCAAATTTCAAGTAATGGCCCTATTTTAAGGATGCCGCTGCCATCATTAATTATAATTTTGTTTTCTCAATTCAAAAATCAGGTATCTTATTGAGACTGAATTCCACAAATTATTTCCATTTTTCTCACGTATTCATTGTTCAAGTATTCATTGCTATCCTTCACCAAGTTTGGAGAATTGAATATCCTCATCTTTATCTTACCATTGAAGTTGTTCAGTTATACAATTACAGGGTTAACAGTAAACATTTGGCTATCTATATACATTCCATCTTTTATATATTATTCAATTATTTTACATATTGAGCATATTAAAAATTTTAAAAATCTCCTTAATAAAATCTCAGTAATGTTTTCAGTAACATTTCAAAAGACTTTGGTTATAAATGTATGTAATCAGGTCGAAGTCTTTTTAGATATATTTAATAAAGTTTTAGTGTTTATTGTTTTCTTGGTTCTGTTCTAACTTATTTAAATATTTACTGTCTTAATGTGGCATGAATTTTCATGAGGAAGCATTCTTAGAATTTGCCAAAAGCAATGCCACTTGTCAAATTTTGTGCTCAGAATCAAATTCAGAAGCAATCCTTTCAACATTAAACAAGCTCTATCCTTTACTTCTCTGACAGCTTTTAGTATTCTGTTCTTGTGCTGAATTTCTGATATCCTGATTATTATATGTCTGGGTGAAGTATCCTTTACTTCTAACACTAATTCATGGTAAGATTTCTTACCATGTTTAAAATACCAAATTCAAAATCTTACATTTTCTGATTATTAAATATTGACCAAGTCACAAAAACTATAGCAATAGTATGAATTAATAGATTCATCATATTGTCTATATGAGTGATGCATTTTATAGGATAAGAACAATTTGAAATCATCTAAGCAGTCCTAAGAATAAAAATTACTTAATTTGTGTACAATTTTTTTTCTTTTGTCTTTTTGAGTTAGGATCTCGCTATGCGGCTCAGGCTGGCCTTGGGCCCACTTTGTACTCCAAACTGATCTTGAAATTGCAGTGATCCTCCTGCCTCAGCCTCTGGAGTGCTGGGATTACATGTATGTGCCACCATGCCTGGCTCCTTATATACAAGTTTTCCTAAGCTTATTTGATAACCCTCCAACCACAGATAAAGTGAAAAATCCCATGCAACAGTGAGAAAAAATGAGCCAGGCATAGTGGCACATGCCTATAATCCCAGCACTTGGGAGATATAGGCAAAAGGATTGCTCTGAGTTCAAGGTCATCCTGGGCTATGTAAGTGAGTTCAAGGCCAGCCCGCACTATATGACAAGACGCTGTCTAAAATAAATAAATAAATAAATAAATTTATTCTGTATTAAAAATTGTCATCTTAAGTATCCAATATATATTTCTTTATCTCCATCATGTTAGACTACAGTAAGTGCTTAATGTAGTTGTTGAATGTTAGGTGAAAAATGAGAATATAATCCAGGAATGTGATTTTCTTCACATTTTCCACTTATTGTCATATTTCCCTGATACTTCTGTTTCTTTCCTTTTCAAATACTCAGTTTCCCATTGCTTATTTCTAGAAATATTAAAAACTCTTCCTAAGAAGTCTTCCATTTGATATTGTTTGATTATTAACATGAGAGTAACTTGTGTAGAACAATTACCTTTTTGTTAATGGAATTGTTCTTTTTGTCTCATTCAAGAATTCCTTAAATCAAAATGAGACATACAACAGATACGAATACTTACTATTGAAGAAACAAATTAACACTGAAATAACCATGATTTGTGAATGACAGAGTAAACACTGACATGCAGTTAACCTGATAATCAGCTATGTTTTCCACATAATACCCTGGAACAATATTCCAATTTCAGATTTTTGGAACCCTTATGGCCAAAACCCTAAGTCAAAGAAAACTCCTTACATACCATTGAAAGCTCTTCAGAGCAGTCTGTCATTTTCTCCCAATTTTCCATTTCCCTCTGTGAGCAGAATCCACAGATTGTACATGCTTATCAAGTAAATTTTCAATTTTAGATTTTCCTTTGATCAGAGAACACAACAGGAACATTCACTTTTCTCATCTCACATGTATGTATTGGTCAGTTTCACAGACTCCTTTGTAACATTTGCTATTTTCCCAAGTGTTTCAAAACTTAATCTTTATTTCTAAATTGCACAATGGCCAGATAAATATTTCATAGCGAGTAAGCGAACACATTTAACGTTCTGAGGCATTTGCAAACAACTTTGCAAAATGCATGAAGAAAATCTATATTTTTTAAAACTGAAGAACACATTTTAAAGGAAGTGGTCTGTGTGAACAATAGCAATTTCAGAATAGCAAACAGTATGCTGCTATAAAATTGGCAATAATTGCTATATACTATGCCTGACTAAAGAGCATAATATAATCTCAATGCAGTCAATGAGTCATGTTACAAAAAATCCATGATAAGTCTCCATTACCCAACTTCCTCTGATTTTGCTTCCTTAAATTCATATATCATTTCAAAAATTAGTTTAAATAACATAAATATACATATACACATTTATGTCCAAATACTCTGATAATCTAGGCCATAAATATCTGATTTTATTAACAGTTTTCACATTTTAAAAGACATTAACTATTTTGTGAATTCCTACTCCTTGGAAAACATTATCCTTCCTTATTTTTTTTAGCATTGTTCTTCCCTGTAAGGAGACTCCAAAATGAACACAGTGCATTTCTTGTCTTTACTTTTGTATTATATAATCGAAGAGAATAAAATGAACTCATAAATAACTATAATGTAATTAACATTTGCTATAATATAATTAAGTGTGCCACAAAGCATGTGCTCTGAGAGAATGGAGAAATTACTTTCAGTTCTGAAAGTCAGACAAAGGTATAAGCTTCGAACTGAATTGAATGCATTAAAAGAGTGAAAAGATCTGTGTAACTGGAAAAGACTTATGCAGTGGAAGGAAAGGGAACACATGGTTCTAAAAAGTATTCAAACAAAGCCCATGAGCTTTTCAAATAGTTCCAGCAGACCTAAAACACTGTGCTCTATCCATAGAGAAATTACACGGAGAAGCAACAGAATTTTAAAGTCTAATAACATTATGCAAAGTACATGGAAGGAGAGTAAACTTATTAGAAGTCATTCTAGCTAGAAGCCTCAGAAAAACAAGGTAAACATTCATGTCTGAATCGCTGTTCGGTTAGACATTTGTCTTCTTCAGGATGTAAGAAAACTAAATGGTCCAACTCTACCGCATGGTATTACAAAGTGGATGAGGTCTGAAGGATACATGTGAAGGTTGGCATCATAGTGAAGACTAGGCGCCTTCTCAAGTTCTTGACTTAATCACCTGCACTGAACATTTAATAAATTTATGTAATTAATATTTAATCATTGCCTACCCTATCCCTGACATGGTGATAACAGCATGCACAGCAGCACTATTCTTTCAATCAAGTGGGATCAGAGAGCAGCAAGACACTGTCCTGGAAACTTGCCCCTATCTATTTCATCACTTTAAACTTACAAGTTGCTGAGAACCCAAATTTCTGTTGAAAATATGATAATAAATATGGTCTGCCTGATGTGCAAGAGTAATGTGCTTTTAAGAAATATGGCTCAATGTAGAAAATCCAAGGGAAAATGGAAGTTTGTGCATCACACCTTTGTCTGAGGCTTTGTGGCTGGCATAGTATACCTCTTTGATGGCAAAACTTGAAGTATTATTTATTTATTTGGTGTTTTAATTCACTTATTTTTATTTCTACATCTCAAAACCAACATCCTTGTCAACAAACCTGTAAGATAACCTACAAACTGAGAAAAATTCAACTTTCTAGGAAGACATTTTAGAGCCAAGATTTTTTTTTTTTTTTTTTTTTTTTTTTTTTTTTTTTTTTTTTTTTTTTTTTTTTTTTTTTTTTTTTTTGTACCAGGGATCGAACTAACAACCTTGCACCTGCCAGGCAGGTGTTTATGCCACTGAACTAAATCCCCAGTCCAAGACTCTGAAATAATGTATACATTTATTTTTAAAAGGTAATCCTTGGAAATGTTTGTTTGTTGGTGCTGTAGGATGCTTAAATGAATTTTACAACTGATGTTCATGAAATTGATAAACAAATATTGTCATCTTTTAGGTGATAACAAAAATTACAGCAAAATATATGTTCTATGCCAAGTCATGTTTTCACTTGTTCGTAGGATCTCTTACTTGGTTTGTAACTGAACTCTGTAAAATAGAGCACTTTCAGTATGTATCATGAGTTAGCACAATGAAGATTTTTATTCACAGACATGTCTTCAAAAGTTCACTCCCCCTAAGCCGGGCGTGGTGGCGCACGCCTTTAATCCCAGCACTCGGGAGGCTGAGGTAGGCGGAGCGTTGTGAGTTCGAGGCCGGCTTGGGCTACAAC
>RJWM01043393.1:0-13837 GCA_004363535.1 Dasyprocta punctata
TCCAGGTTTGTCTCTGCTGTCACTGGTAGACAATGTGTGGAGACAAGAGTTCCAATCCACGCCCATCTATCCCAGTAAGCCAACAGTAGCTTTTTGGTGAGATAGTGGATAATCTCAGAATGTGCACCTTCTGGTGAAGACCAGATTCATTCAGCCTGCAGCTATCAGCACACCTTCCTCACACTTCAACCCACCTGGGAGCCGCTAGATGGAGCTGGCAGCAGCTCTGAGTTCTGAGCTCAGACAGCCTGTCACCAAGATGGCTACCGGCCAATGGCTCTCTTGCATGGGACTGAGCCCTCAGCACTCACAGCCAGCTAGTCCAGTCCTTCACTCCACTGTTCCCTCTGCTGTTGTGTCTCTTTGTGGAGGCCTTGGGTCAACAGCAGTCATGATGGGTCCACAGATATGAACTGCTCCTCTTGCACAGTGAGTCCCATGTCAGGGAGAAGGCAGCACCACTGGCTACTTCCTTCTTCTTCACTGAAGTTTTCTCTTTACTCTCGCTGTGGGCTTCAGTTCATGCTTCCAATCCTTCTTGGGTCCAGGGGACCTTCCCTCTTGTCTTCCTCACATTATTGTATTCCAATGTCTAGGCAGCAACACTCAAGAGAGGCTCTTTCTCTGCTGCTTACTGCTTTGCCATTTTAGATCCAACTCCAAGGCTATTCTTTTTCTATTTACTGGTTTTAGAACCTTTGTCAAAAGTAAGTTGACTGTAAGTGTGACAGTTTATATCTACGCTTCCCATTCTATTCCATTAATCTATATAGTTAGCCTTATATCAATACGATACTCTCTTTTTGTTCCTATTATAAATTCAGTTTTTAAATTTTATTTTCAATTGTTTGCTAGTATATAGAAGCATTAAGTAATGACTATATATTAATAACTAACAATTGTATAGTGATATTTTATTCTACCATCTTGCTGAACTTGTTTATTAGCTTTTTAATCATGATCCTGTTGTCAGCAAATACAGAATGTTTTCTTTCTTTCCAATCCACATGTTTTTTGTGTCTTTTCCTTATTTACCTGCCCTACTTAGATCCTACAGTGCAATGTTGAGTCGAAGTGGTAAGAGGAAACATCTTGGCTTATTTGTGATCTTAAGAGACAAACTTTCATTCCACTAAGCTTAATGTTACAGGAAGAGCTAGCTGTTCTTTATGTAGCTGTCTTTATCAGGTTAAGTGTTTTTAGTTTGACTGGGGTACTGAATTTTGTTGAATGCTTTGTTCTGTGTCTGTTAAGATGATCATGTGTTTTTATATTTTGTTGATACTGCATATTGCATTCTATTGATAATAGTATATTAATATGACATACAATATTTTTAACCAGTTTAATTGGTTGCGTTTTAGATGTTAAGCCAATTTAGGATTCTTTGGCTAAATTGAGGAGGTAAATATAAAGTGAGTGTGTGTGCATATGGGTTTTAACCATCTAAATGAAGAAAACAAGACCTTTCAGGCAGAGTAAACACAAGAGGAAGCAAACAAACAAACAAAATAAGGCCTTGAAATAGCTATAGGGTTTGAGAGCTGAGACCAGAGAAGTTGGCTGAGGCCAAATTTTTGAAGTTTTTTCCTGACACAGTTAAGGGGTTTGGATTTTATCCTAAAGGCATTGTAAGTAGGAGAGATTCAATTCAGCCTTAGAAAGGACTTCTTGGCAGTAGTGTAGTAGCTTCTTCTTGTGTGTTTCTTCAGGGAAAAGCTGATTGTGGCAGTCCAGGTGTGACATCATGAGCACCTCTATGTCAGTTCTCTTGACCTCATCAATTAGTATGCTCATTCATTGAGTTGAGGCCTCGCCCCTGCCCTTGATAATGCATCGTGGGGGCATGCTACTTCCTTTCTCTGCTCGCGCTCCTCATGGAGGCAGCAGGCGGGGCTTCAGTATGCAGAACCACACTGTCAAGTTCATGGACTTGTATGTGCCGTGGAAATGCTCTGCCAGCAACTGCATTATTGGTGCCAAGGACCATGCATCCATCCAGATGAACGTGGCTGAGGTTGACAAGGTTACAGGCAGGTTTAATGGACAGTTTAAAACCTACATTATCTGTGGCACCATTCGCAGGATGGGTGAATCAGATGACTCCATTCTACGACTGGCCAAGGCTGATGGCACCGTCTCAAAGAACTTCAGAGTCGAGAGTGTTGTGGATGTGGATCATTCATCCTAAATAAATAGTCACAAAGCAAAAAGAAAAAAAAAAAGAAAAGAAAGAAAAAAAGAAAAAAAATTCAGCTTGAGTTGTCTTAAGACAGAAAGGGGTTTTATTGTCTTGTATAAATGAAAAGACTGTTAGAACTGGCTTCCAGTATAGTTTGATCCAGAGATTCACAGTCTTTATCAGGGCTTCAGCTTCACTTTCTGGCCTTTTCACTTCCGGGTTCCTTCTCAAGTTGGCTGTATTCTCTGACTGCTCTCTCAGGGTATCAACAATTGTTGCAACAGTTCCAGACGTTACCTCTCTCACATTCTGTTGTTCACCCAAACAGGATCTCTTCATTTGAATCCTCTTTTCTCATCCTACTCCACTCCCATTTCTGATTTTTTCAGCAAACGTGTCCATTCATTTTAATGGCTTGAATTAAGTTACTTATGGTGCTATGGGATAGAAAAGATATGTCTGTTAACTCACTCTGGAGTTGTGAGTGGTTCCCATGGGAGAATATGAATTCTGGAGCAAGGAATGCTATCAACATTGGGTTGGAGAGAATAATTTTGAGAGACATTTTGCAATAGAAGTGAAAAGTGGGTGGGGGGGAAGCATTGTGAATTATTCTCAGCCTTAGGTGTGTGGGTGGGTGGTGATATCTTTTACCAAAAGAGGAAAGGAGGAAAAGTGGATAAAAAAAGAAAGACCATGAATGAGTTGAAGAATATGAAGACCAATATTAGGTGCCTGTCTTGTAAACATCTCTTGGTCCTTCATCTATTGCTCATATGACATAGTTGCAAGTAGCAACTAAAAGCTAGAAAGTTGTGATTTATTGGAAGGGGCTTTTAGAACTGCATATAACAGCAAATATAAGACCGCAAAGGCTGAGGATATAGCTCAGCAGCAAAGCACCTGCCTGGGAAGCGCAAGGTTGTGAGTTTGATCCCCAGTACAAAAAAAAAAAAAAAAAAAGAAAGAAGAAAAAACAGCTCATAAGGTAACCATCTATTGTTCCTCTCCATGCTCTGGTTTTTTTTTTTTTTGTTTGTTTGTTTGGTACCAGGGATTGAATTCACAACCTCACGCCTGCCAGGCAGACGCTTATGCCACTGAGCTAAATCCCCAGCCCTATGTTTTTTTTTTTTTTTAAGATAGTAAAATCCAACAGGACATAACAGAACAAAGTCAATCAAAACATAGCAGCAGAACTGGTATAGAACTTTGAAGAAAGATACTATGAAAACTATAGGTACTATAGTATATCTTGTTATCTTAAGAATAGCTGACCATTCTAACAGGTATAGTAGAATTGAACCAAAAACAAAACAGAATAAAACCAATACAAACAGAATATGAAATAAAGCAAAAAAAAAAATAATAATCAGAGTAAAGCAAAACAATGAGAACCACATTGGGCCTCAAAGACGAGACAGAAGGGAATCCCCCATATTTGCTACATTGCCTATTGTCATCTTCCAAAGATGCTCAGGTTGCCAGCCCCAGGCCTGCAAAATCAACGAAGCAATACTAGCATTTAGTTGCTTAATGTTCCTTAGTTGCTATCAATTTAGCCAGACCTCCGAACCAGCAGGTTGCTTGGGGTGTGGCAGTTGTCCTTGATTCTAAGCCCATGTGCCGGTAGGCTTACAGAAGGCGCATGTTTCTCTTCCTGGAGTTCGTGCTGATCGCACAGTCCCCCGGAAGGCAGATTAGTTGTCCCCTGGTCGGAGCCACTCTGACCCAGCAGGGTGGGTCCTCAAGGGGCCCATTCTCCCCCAGCCCTATTTTTTGAGACAGGGTCTCCCTATGCAGTTTAGGCTGGCCTTGAACTCACTTTGTAGCCCAGGCTGGTCTCAAATTTGCAATGATCTTCCCGCCTCAGCCTCCCCAGCGCTGGGATTAAAGGTGTGTGCCACCATGCCCGGCTTCCATGCTCCTTTTAAAAAATCTGTATTTAATGTCTGCTGAGGATTGCTGTATTTTATTTGCTGATTTTTCTGTAGTATTTTGGAATTCTAAGTGTTGTCTTTTTAATAGAAACTGCTTATCTATGTTTTGTCCATTTTGTGCTGTTCAGCTGATGTTTTTGGAACCAAATGTAGGGCTTCATAGTTTTCCATTGTATTATATCTCTTCAAATTTGGCCCAGAATTGCAGTTTCTTGGAACTTTTTTCATAGCATTTGTTGTTCTTTTCAGTGTCTTTGTTAGCCATTGCTCTCAACTATATGTCATTCTTGATTTTTAAAAAAACTTATTAAATGGCATTTTCAAACATAAAAGTAGAAAAATAGTAAAATGAATTCATATCACCTTGCTTCACCCTTGATTATGATCAGCACGTCTTTTTGATAAATCGTTCAGAATTATTTTTAAAAATGTTTCAGTTACTTGATGTTGCTTTTTGAGTCACATTAATCTGTTCATACAAGTGAAAAGTAAAGACATACTCACTAGAAATGTCAATTTAACTGGTTATTTCTGGTTCATGAAATTATGGGTCATTACTGTTTTTTACATGTTCATATACTTCAATTTTCCATAGGTATGAATTTCTTTTATAATAAAAAATACATATTATCTCTTCCCTTCCACATCTATGGCATTCCTAAAATGGAAGACCTTTTTTAGAATCTGTTGAAGAACTACAACATACACAGTTCTGTATAGTTTGTAGAGTCCCTCAACTCTGTTTCTACTGAATTTATCACTCTTTGAACTTACCCTTTTCCAATAGGATTGTTAATTCTCCTATTTATTCCAAAATTCATCCCTGTTGATAGAAAGTATGAAAGCAAGCCAGGCGTGGTGGCGCATGCCTGTAAACCCAGCACTTGGGAGTCTGAGGCAGGAGGATCGTTGTAAATTAGACACCGGCCTGGGCTACAAAGTGAGTTCAAGGTCAGCCTGAACTGCATAGGGAGACCCTGTCTCAAAAAATAGGGCTGAGGATTTAGCTCAGTGGCGTAAGTGTCTGCCTGGCAGGCGTGAGGTTGTGAGTTCCATCCCTGGTACCAAAAAAAAAAAAGGTATGAAAAAGCAAAACAAAAACTAGAAAGTTTTGCTCTCTCTGCATTACATTTTATTAAGATAGGTTGGCTTTTTGCTCACTACAGTTACCCCTTTTGCTGTTGCTGGCAGTTTTGTAAATCCTTATTTTGAACTTTGGTGTCTTTGTGTAACTTTTCCCAGTCTTGCCACTCTTCTATGTTAATTGCTTTGGGTTTTGTGTGTGTGTGTGTGTCTGTGTGCATGTTCATCTTTTCTATCCTTTTAACCAAGAGCCTTGTGCATGCTAGAGAAGCACTCTACCACTGCGCTACAGCTACAGCCCTTTTCATGTATATTTTGAAACAAAGTCTTGATAAGTTGCTGAGGCTGGCCTGGAACTTGTATCCTCCTGCCCCAGTCTCTGGAGTAGCTGGGATTACAGACATACATATCTCACCTGGCATTTTCTGTCCTCTTACAAGAATATCTGTACATCTGTTTTTCTCCTGTCTTTTCTGTGTACTTGAGAATTTTTGAAATGCCTAATCAAAAATGGATTATAAGAGCTTTCTCCTTAGAGTTATATGCCTTGGAATGTGTATGTCTTGTCTTCTTGTCTTTAGATTTCTTAACTCTCTCTCCCTAGAATCTGTACCATGCAACTCCTATTTTGTTGCTACAAACTAAGATGGCATGGTGTGATTCTCCTAAAGTCCTTTTATTTCACCAACTGATTTCTTCTTTGGTCAGATTAGGAGTTCCTCGGCTCACCTATACCTGTCACCACAGGTGTAAAAATATCAGCACACTAGGTTAATAACTTGTCATTTCTCCACTGTTAGCTGAGTAAGACTTTAAATAGATGCCAAAGTAGTTGAGTCTTGTAAGATGACAGTATGTTGCTTTTATGTTAGAGATCGTTTCATGAGATCCTGTCCACCACCTGCACTGGAGTTGGGAGCCTTTGCCCATTGTCACGTGTGTGAGTACATGTCCTGCTGACCCTGTTTGCCTGTGTTTTCCAGTGAGAACTTCACACTGAGTTCTTGTAAATAGAGTTCCTTACCAGCGCCTTCCCATTGGCCTTGTTCTCCTGGATTAGCTTAGACTTTTTCACAATTTTCTCCTCAAGTGAGTCCTTTTTCACTGAGTCTTGTTATCTCTGAGCTATGAAAATACATACATGTATGCATATGTGTGTATACATAGGTGACATACACATAAATAATTCTTTGTTATTTGAAATTAGCTCCTTTTATATTGGTATGTAAGTGCCTGAAAACAAATATATGATTTTGGTTCCTTAACATTTCTTTCTTGTGAAACATCAGATGTCTGTCTGAAGGGCTGTCCAAAAGAGAGAGATCAGAAAATTATTTTAATTTTAGAGGGTTACTTTCCTGTTTATATTTATGGAAATTAACAGAAAATAATGGAGTCAATTTGAGAACAGAGACTATGTATAAATTAGGTATTTTTTTAGGTTAAGAAACATATGGGTTGGCACATGCTTGTAATCCCAGCACTCAGGAGGCTGAAGCAGGAGAATCATTGCAAGTTCAAGACCAGCCTGGGCTACAAAGTGAGCTCAAGGCCAGCTGAACTGTGTAGTGAGACCCTGACTCAAAAAGACCAAAAAAAAAAAAAAAAAAAGATATGGGTAAATGACTGTGGAACACTTTGATCAGTCATCCTTGTTGGCATTTTCACATCTAGAAATTATAAAATTGAAAACTGGCAGGATAATGAAGTTTTTTTAAAAAACTATTTTTAGCACTACAGGTGACTGGGCTAGATCTTGAGATTCCAGTAAAGGTCAGCAGACATAGTGTAATTCATCCAGACCAGTTCAAAGAATGAAGCATGCAAGACCTAGAGCATGCCTCATGGGGAACCCAAACATAATTAAAACACTAGACCTTTATTGAAGAACTTTGTATTTTGTTTTGTCCTCCAGCCAGAGACCACCAAGAGCACACTTGTAGTTGAACAAATTGGATTTATTACATGTTACAGCAAGAAGAAATGCACACCATTGGGAATCGTGAGGAATCTCAATAAAACAGTGTTAGGAAAATCCATAGGATTTGGTCTTGTTAGGTGATTTTGAAGGTTGGGGCATTCTTATGGATTGGATATCAGGAAGTGGACCAAATTCTGTGATTGGGTATCTTAATAGAGTTTGTCTTAAGTAAGGTCAGAATAAGGAAAGGCTATATATGACAGAGAAGCAGCATCACTCATATTTTCCAGCACTGGGTTTTTTGTTTGTTTGTTTTTGCTATTTTGTGACTTGGATAGTATTCAAGTTTTGTCTATATTCAGTCCAATTACAAGGTGATCTTGTTTTGTCTTGATCCATCATGGTCACAAGAATGACTTGTCTGATGTTGTTCTGAAATTGTTAGTATATAAAAGCAAGAGAGCACCAAAACCTAGTTGTGCATGCTAAGCTACCTCATAACAGTACCAACAGCTAGTTGATAGTGCCAGGACAGCCTTTGGATATCAGAGGCTCCTTTTCTTGATTTCAGATAATGGTTTATAGGTTTCAGTCAGCACCAAATAAAAATGGTACTTAGTAGATGTTACCTATTTCTGTTTCCTATTCCATTCAAGTAAAGGCTATAAAACATATAAATATAACTCTGGAGTAAGGCCAAATGGAATAAGTGTAATTAAAGAGGTTCAAGAAGTATGTTTTAATGGCATGAAGTGGCATGAGGAAATGCTTCTAATGGTGGGGGCACTATTTGCCCTTGAAGAATGGGCTGGATTTAGATATGTGGAGTTGGAGAAAAAAGCACGGCCACTGAATATGAGTATAAGCTTGGGCTTAGGATTGAGACAACCCAGGCAAGTTTAGAGCATGGTGAAAAGTTTAGTTTGAGTTAGTGGTATGAAGTGGGAAAGCCATGTAAAACGTTACTTTGGAGTTAGGTTATGGGGTTCTTTTATTAGAGGGATGGAAAACCATAATTTATTTATTTATTTATTTATTTTGGCGGCACCAGGGATCGAACTCACAACCTCGCACCACTGACCACTGAGCCAAACTCCCAGCCCTAGTTTTTTCGAGGCAGGGTCGCACTATGTAGCTCAGGCCGATCTTGCGCTCGCACTGTAGTCCAAGCTGGGCCTCGAACTCACAATGCCCCGCCTACCTCAGCCTCCCTAGTGCTGGGATTAAAGGCGTGCACCGCCACGCTTGGCAGAAAACCATAATTTATGAAATATTTACTGTATGTTCTAGGTGCTTTGTATATATGAACTTATTTAATTTGTAGTTTTTGTAACGACTCTGAAAAATAGTCTACCCATTTTACAGATTGTTGGAGGCACAGCCAGGACTATGACCAATAGCTGACTAAAAAGATAGCATTCATTCTACTTTCCTCTGATGTCCCCATTCTGCTGTATCACAGTCTCTTGCCCTTGGTGAAAACCTTGAAAAATTTTTGATCAGATAAGTGACAAGGCCAGTTAGAATTATGCTTTTGGAAGATTACTTTGGTAATAAAAGAGTGATAGATGTACAGAGTACAGGAACCAGGCCCTGTGTAAGCAACTTAAGACACATTATCTCCTTTAGTAATATAGTACATTGGATAAATTGTTTGGGAAGAGGTCGATAAAAAATGAAAAAAAGGTCTGGTTAAGTTAGCAGAAAACATCAAAGCAGTAGACAGCAAAATGAGTTACATAGAAGGGGAATGTGAGGAGATAGGGAGGACCCTGGGAGGAGAGTGGTGAAAAAGAAGCAGGCAGAGCTCTTGTCCTGGCCTCCACTTTAAGTAATGCTGAGTTAAGTATGCCCTATATGACTTCTCAGTGTTTAGGGAGAAGCTTCTATATATTAAGGAACTAGCCCATTAAGACCTTTTCTGAACTGTGGTAATCAGAAATATAAACATCTCCAGTCCTTTATTGATTTATTTGCTCCATTAAGACATTTCTTGAACTGCAGTAATCAGAAATATAAACACATCCAGTTCTTTATTGATTTATTTGGTCTAGGGATGAAATGCTACAGAGGGCTTAATGTTGCTTTCAGAAAGCTCTTTTGTTAACGGTGCCAGAGTGTTTTTGTTTTTAGCAAGGGGTGGTTATTAACAAAGGAAAGTAGAGAGTTACTTTATAAAGTTCATTCAGTTTTTGATCAAGCTTAAATTATATGCTAAATAAAACATTAATAAGAAAACCTAAATATTGGTATAGTTTTCAATAAATAGGATTTTGTGAAGTTCCATTTTATAGACTATTTAAGTACATATAGAGGTAGTCACACAGCTATTTCTACGTCAGAAAATGTGCAGATTTTAATGTTCTTGTGTCTTTTTATCCATTTTTTAAAAGCCAATCTTAGAAAAACCTGCAAATCCTGTCCATAATATAGATATAAGTAAAATCTTTTAAAAGTGAATGATTGAAAAATTTAAATGTACATCAGCTGGATGATGAGTAAATAAATTATGAAATGATATAACGAGATGCTGCTATATAACACTTTAAATGAAGTAAACTGTACATATCAGCAGGGATACATTTCTGGGCCAAAATATGGATCCTCAGAAAGAAAGGCAAGAAACAGAAGTTATAGAAGCAAGAGTACAGCATGATACCATGATATGAAGTTTTAAAAATATTGTGATAGAATATACAAAACAAAATTTACTATTTCAGCTATTTTTAGGTATACAGGTCAATGAGTCTGTTCATATTATTATAAACCATTACATACTCTATTGATAGTATAAAGTTTTAAAATGTTAAAGGCAGTTGCTATGGTTTGTGTCTAGGTGGCTCCCCCCCGACGCCTCATGCAGTCATGGATGAGGCTGAATCTAGCATTTGTATTTGGTTCATTGTGCAACACTGGGATTGGTGGTGTGAGTGCTGCACCCGCCCAGGGGTGGAGCCGGCATACAGTGTAGGGTCAGGAAGAAGGCATATATTTTCTCTTTAGCTCTTTTGCTCTTGCTCTTTGCAGCCTCCATGAACAGCTGCCCCTCAACCATGCCGCCCTGTGTTTTAGCCAGCTGAGTATGGACTGAAACCTCCAAAAAACTGTAAGAAATAAACCTTTCCTTCTTTCATGTTGGGCATCAGGTATTTTGTCCCAGCAAGGAGAGAAAAGTAATCACCACAACAATGTTGTATATTGTTCATGAATATATACTTATGTGTTAAGGTCCACAAGCATGCTCTCTAATGTAGTCATGTGCTGTATAAGAATGTTTCAGTCACCATATGTACAATGGTAGCCTCATAAGATTATATCATAGTGATACTGTAGCTGTCTTACTTTGGGCAAGCACACTGTATGATGTTCACATGATAACAAAAATTGTCTACCAGTACATTGTCTCACAATGTATTCTCATCCTAAACGTGAAACACAACTGTAATGAGCGCCAGACTCAGTTATATCTATCTCTGAGTGTAGGCAGAAATATGTAAGACCTTAGTGAAATCTGGGTGGTAAGCAATGCAGGTGCTGATATATTATCTTGTATATGCTTGTATACCTGGCATATTTTATAGTTTATAATTGTGTTTTAAAATAATTTTAGGGAGACATTTCCAAATGTTGTATTATTGAATTTTAAAATATTCTGGGCTATTTGGGTCTAAGAAAAATGATGGTACCAAGATCCAAGAGGTGAGTTTACTCCCTCTTGAAGCTAGTTAACTTTATGAAAAGAGAAATACCTTCCATTTTCAGACCCCACCTACTGTTTTAAGTATACTTTTGATTATAGATTGTAGAGGGTATAGTTCTCAAGCTTGAAGGTCTCATGGAACGAATCTACAAAGAAATAAAACACAGGATGAAAACAAGTTTTGGAAGCTGAGAATGTTTCATTTTTAGGTTCAAGATACTAGACATGTACAAAGACAGTTACATTAATTGAAGTGAGAGATAAAAGAGCATGGGAGGAAAGTCAGAACTAAAACTACACATTTTGAAAATTATAATGGCACCTTAGTTACTTCTCATTGCTGAGATAAAATACCAATACCCAAAGTTAAAGGAGAAGAGGTTTATTTGGGTTCACAGTTTGTAGACGTTTCAGTCCATAGTCAGCTGTCTGTGAGACAGAGTGGCGTGTCAGAGGGGCATCACAGAGGAAAAACAGTCCATGAGTTGTCAAGCAGAAGGCAGTAGGCAGGAAGCAGCAAGCAAGCCTCCCTTTCCCTTTCATTCCATCCAGGCAGCCAGCCCTTTAGATGGTACCACCCACATCCAGCATGGGCCTTCCCATCATCCACACCCAGAACTTTGCTAAACCAATTAGCTAATTTAGTACCATACACCCTTAATCCCAGTATTACACACTCTAGATTCAGCTAGCTCCAAAAAACCCCACCCATAGTACATGAGGCTTTGGTGGGGAGCATCTAGATACAAGCCATAAAAATGGATACCTGCAGAGTAAACAAGTTTGTAAAAGGAATAGAATAAAAAAGAGATTGAGATAAAATCTTGGAAGGTGGGGGGATTAAAGAAGAGCCATTGAAAAGACTGAGAAGGAATAAGTTAAATGATTCATCACTGGGAAGAGAAGAGCCCAGGAGAATGATGTGTCATAGAGATTAAGGCAGGAAAATTTGACAAAGATTTATTCAAATTCTGTATTTATTGAATGACCATTATGTGACAGTTGAGGGTCACTTTGTGTTGCAGAGAAGTCTTAATGGTTCCAACTTGACGGTTAAGACAGTTACCATATTGCTGTGACTATACTTATCTGTAAAGTCTTTAAAGGCTGGGACTTTGTTTTATTTTCATTTATTGTTTTAATCTTAGTATCTGGACAGAATGCCTGGCACATTATTAAGTGTAAACACGTGAACTCTTATACCAACTATAAAATGTTCCGCCTTCTAGGATATAAAGTTTATTTTTGCCATCTAGTGTAAATGTTCTGTTGCTCTTAAATCTGCTACCTTTGAACGTAATATTCTCCACCTTTCAATACCTCTTTGGTGTTATCTAATAACCTCCCCTCAATTCTGATGTTTTTTAAAAAATCAATAACCTATTTTTTCATCAATTTTAATATAGGTTTTCTTTTTGTCTCATCATGATTCAGCCAATTTTGCTTTTTGTAACGCTATTCTGTATTTCTTTTCTTACTTTCATGAATCAGTCAACAACTTAGTTATAAAGAAAATGGTTCTAACAGAGCTGTGCAGAGGCCCCAGAAGGAGCACTGAGTTTCCTATCTGATGATGTTGTAGTTGTGATGTGATTTGTTCCACTAGAGTTCGTGTGTTGCAATTTTGGCCTGCAGAGTGACTATAGTAGGAGGTTTTAAGGCCTACTGGGAGGTCCTTAGGTCATTGAGGTCACTGTCCTTGAAAAAGATTAAGATAGTTCTCGAAAACTGGAGGCACCAAGATGGCAGAGGGGTAAGCAGTAGAGAAAGAGCCTCTCTGAGTGTTGCTGTCCAGGCACTTGAACATAACAATGTGAGGAAGACAAGAGGGAAGGTCCCCTGAACCCAAGAAGGATCGGAAGCATGAACTGAAGCCCACAGCGAGAGTAAAGAGAAAACTTCAGTGAAGAAGGAGGAAGTAGCCAGCAGCAGCACCTTCACCCTGACATGGGACTCACTGTGCAAGAGGAGCAGTTCATATCTGTGGACCCATCATGACTTTTGGTGACTGAAGGCCTCCACAAAGAGACACAGCAGCAGAGGGAACAGTGGAGTGAAGGATTGGACTAGCTGGCTGTGAGTGCTGAGGGCTCAGTCCCGTGCAAGAGAGCCATCAGCCAGTAGCCATCTTGGTGACAGGCTGACTGAGCTCAGAACTCAGAGCTGCTGCCAGCTCCATCTAGCGGCTCCCAGGTGGGTTGAAGTGTGAGGAAGGTGTGCTGATAGCTGCAGGCTGAATGAATCTGGTCTTCACCAGAAGGTGCACATTCTGAGATTATCCACTATCTCACCAAAAAGCTACTGTTGGCTTACTGGGATAGATGGGCGCGGATTGGAACTCTTGTCTCCACACATTGTCTACCAGTGACAGCAGAGACAAACCTGGACGTGGCCTCCTTTTTTTCTCTTTTTCTCTCTTGTTTGTTTTGTTGTGGTGGTGGTGGTCGTGGCTTTGTTTTTGTTCTTTCCTCCTTATTATTTGATCTTATTTTTTTTTATGAGTGTGAGCCTGGTTTCTAGCCTCTTTGTGGTTGTTATTCTGTTCTGTTCTTTTTATCTTTTCTCTTCTGTCTTTCCTCCAGTCTTCTGCACCGGTTTCCCAAACTTAGCGTGATCCCCCTTTGTCCTCCAGTCTTACTTCCAATCTTTTCTTCTACCTACTTGTTTTTCTCTAACCCCTTTTAAATTTTAATCTCTGAGGGTAAAATTGACATGTTAAGGACTTATATACTGCATGTAATTTTCTGGTCTGTTTTAGATTTTGTTATATAACCACAAATCTAGTTCAGACAGTTAAAGGTGGTAAATTGACGGTTACCTCAGTTTGTCATTTTCTAGGCTGTGATTGATGCTACTGTTATTGATGATGGTACCACTTTAGCCAAAAGTGACATAGTTGTTCTAAACAGCTGTTCTTCCTGGTATTCCAAGACTGAGATTGACTAAGGGTCAGAAAAAATACTGTGGTACAGTGCCAAATAACCAGGGCCTAGGCCAAACAGGCAGCAACT
>RJWM01043394.1:0-13836 GCA_004363535.1 Dasyprocta punctata
TTTTTTCTTGATACTGGGGATTGAAACCAGGGCCTCCACCCTGAGCTATACAACCTGACCATTTACATTTTTTATTTGTTTGTTTGTTTTGAGAGAGTCTTGCTAAGATACTAGGTTTCCCAGGCTGGGTTCAAACATACGCTCCTCCTGCCTCAACCTCAGAGTCCTGGGATTAAAGTCTTTCATGACTAAATGAGGTTCACTCCAACAATGGGCCCCTAAGTCCCTGTGCTTCACAGGAGGGGGCGCACCTGGATGAACCCTCATGAACCAACAGGAGGATGCCCGCAGAGTTGAATGCTGCAAAAGCCACACGCGTTGCCGAAAGCTGAGAGCTGTAACTGTGAAAAGTTCTTACAGAGCCAAAAGCAGTGCTGAGGAGCTGGGCTGAGTGAGAAAGATCTGGTCATTAAGTTGAACTTGAAAAGACAAACGCAGAACCAGGCATCTTGTTCGTGGGCACCGAGCCAGGGAGACGCTCTTCTAAAAGTGTGAATTGATTTTTCCACCTGGAGGGCCTTGAGCAGAACTTTGCAACCACTATTTAGGGACTAATAGCATTAAGCTGATTCTGCTAACCGAGGCTTATACAGTTGGGATTTGCAAGGTGGGGATTTGAACCCAGAGCTTCACATTTGGCCTTTATGAAGTTTAGGTTGCCTTCTTCTTGCCTCTGTACTCCCTTTCGCATTGCTGTGCTGAAGACTGACCCCAGGCCTTATGTATCCTGTGTAGGGGCCCTTCCCTGTGGAATCTTTGATCTGCAGCTCCGCTGTTATGGGCAAATCCAACATCGCCCCCATGTGGGCTGCACCAGTAAGGCGACCCCAAAGCAAGATGTCCAAGGCCTAGGGGCAGAGCTGTTCCTGTCTTCCTGCCCCTTTCCTTGTATTGGCCTTAACCCGACACCCCTAAAACACAGACGTGGGTGCTCCACACAGTAAGGTGGAAGAAGGAAAAGAAGACTGCGGAACCGCTGCAGAAAAATTCCTGGAAGCTGTGAGTGGGTTTTCTACCCTTCGTCTTGAGCAAAGCATGGATTTATGGCTCCACTAACCACAAGGCCGACCTGACCCAGGTGATATCTAGCACTGAGGAGAATGGATTCCAGGGGCACCCGGGTTTCTGCAGAGTCCTTAGAGATGGCAGATAAGAGTCACTGGCCCCTCAATTTTCCCCATGCATTGAAGAGGAAATCTGGCTGGCAGCCTGGAACTGGGGTCAACCTCGGTGTCCCCATGCTTCGTCTTGGCCAGCATCCAAGTCTTCTCTTCTCATTGCAATGTAAAAAGAAGCTGGTGCTGCTGCAGAAACCTGTCTGCCAGAGAAATCTGCCCACTGCCTTCATTTCCTGTTGTTGTCATCAGGGTTTGCAAGGGAAGCTATATAATCCACGACACATAGTTTATAGGATTATTTTATAATATTCACCCAGAGAGTCAAATACAAAAGAATACCGGAAATTTATTCGTTCACTAAAAACAAAGAACCCAGCTGAGGGCCTGGATCCCACAGCAATGTCCTGCATGAGTGCAGCTGAAGACCTAGAGCCCATTGCAACACCCCCCACAAATCCAACTGGAGGCCTAGAGCCCATGACAATGGCTCACGCAAGTCTACATCAAGGATCTGCACTGGGAAGGCCCAAAGGTCAGTGGCAGAAGCTAGAAAGTCTATGCCATCGGGTTGAAGGATCTGCACCAGCAGGCCAAGAGATCTGCACTGGAGCCAGAAAGTGATGCTCCACATAAGGACCAGGGCTCCCCCGAAAAGTATCACAGCCATCCTCAGTGACAGCAGGTCTCAAGGTCCTCCAATGATGAGAACAGCTGAGTTTATATCAGGAAAGCCAGCGTGACAAGCTTCTCCTGGAGCCAGGAAGCGATGCTCAAAGTATGGACCAGAGCTCCCCCCAAAGTAAACCACAGCCACTCTTAGCAACAAGGTCCTGCGCTCCTACAATGATGAGAACAGCTGAGTTCATATCAGGAAAGCCAGCATGACAAACTCTTCCAGAAGAACCAACAGCACCACCTCTTCCTCTCCAGTTCTCATTTTTATCTTGACAACAACCCTTAGGTGGGCCTTCCACACCCAGCACCACACTGATCCAGTTCAGCTGGGTATTACAAGTTGACCACCAGTCGTCAATCCACCACACCTATGGAAAGAGAGAGTGCTATGCTCTGCAGACTTCTGGCTTGTGTTTCTCTTCTCTCTGGATAATCACGCTCTCAACTGGGGGCTACTGGAAAACCCATCAGCCTGTGACTTCCTCAGGAGCGAATGTCCCAGGGCAACTGCACTTGGAGGCTCAGCCAGCTCCGGTGCCCGTGTCAAGGTGCCAAGTGAAGGTGCGGACAAAGTCACCAGTCTTGCACCTCAGAGACTCGAGCTCACAGAAGTGTTTACAAATGAGAAGACTCTGAGAGTCTCCCGGCCTGACTTACACAGCCCATCTGCCACTGGCAGAGAGCAGCAGCCTCTAGGTCTCTGGTTCTCAAAGTTCAGGACGAATGAATATCACCATGGACTTGAGTGCAAAGCAGCCATGATTCCATGCATTTACACCAAGGCCCAAATTTTATTTCCTTTCCTTTTGCTTTATTTTATAACTAACTCAGATGAATCTGGGGGCCATCGTCAGGGAAGTTCAGCTTGCTGGGCCTTAGCCACGTGCCTTTGTCTGCCTTGGCTCTGCCCTTCTGGGCACGAGAACAGGTATCCAAGCTGATGCCCACAGGGTTGGGTATTTGTCTTCTGCCTGTCTGCACACACCCCAGCAGTTACACCTCACATACTCATTTTCAATTCTCTCTGAACAACTAGCAAAGGCCTAGTCCCCTTGCAGGACGGTGTTTCCTTGAGGGGCACACAGCCAGTTGTTCTGTGGTGCTGTTTAATACCTGTGGGAGATGAATAACTCCCCACGGTCCCACAACACAAAGCTAGAACTCACCCAGGAGGCGACAGGAAGAGCTACAGAACAACTTCTTTTCAGTTTCCTTGTCAGAAACTGACTATGATAGTCAGTTTTCCAGAATTATGACAAAATACTTGAGATCATCTTAAAAGAAGGAAAGGATTCTTTTGGCTTGTGGTTCGAAGGTTTCAGTCCATGGTTGGTTGCATTGCTTTTGGGCTCTGTGGAGAACCAGAATCATCGTGGTGGGGCATGGTAGATTGAAATGCTCACCTCGTGGAGGCCGGGAAGCAGGAAGAGAGAAACAGGAAGTGTCTAGGGTCTCAATAGCCCCTTCAGGGTACACCCCCAATGACCCAACTTCTTTCCTCTAAGTCACACCTCCTAAAAGTGTCGTCCACCTTCTAGTATACCAAAGGATGGGGACCAAGCCTTTCACACATGCACCTTTCACACATAGCACCAATTTCAGTTCCAGGAAGAGGCGAAGACCAGGACAAGTTTGGGTGGGCCATTAGGTGGTGATCTGGGGCCAGCAAGAGGAGGGGTCAACCAAGGTCAAACTCACTCAGTAGTAGAGGAGACCAGGGTCTACTTTAAATTCTGCTGCTGGCTCCCATTTCTGGAATTTTTCCATTGTATTACATGCTACCGCTGACAGCTGAATATTCATTAATTGTGCACCTATCATGTGCTTTTCTCCATACTACTCTGGGTTACAGAATGATCACAAACCTGAACTCTTACCATGGGCTTAGGGAAGCAGACACCAGAGTCTGTATCTATGCAATGCATTGATTATCTTTGTGAAAAACGAGAAACCATGTATTAATTAGGCAGGTGCAATATCTACCTATAATGAATAAATGTTAGGGATGGAATAAAATGAAAGTTTATTGCTTGTTCCCACCAAAATCCAGCATAGATGGGTGAAAGGAGATCTGTTTCCAAACATCCACTTTTCCCCAAAGACTTCCATTACCCCAGAGGACCCTGAGGTCCTCTGTGTCTGACCAGACACTGACTGAGCCAAAATAAAAACATGCAGGGTCCAGGAGGCCAGCAAGGATGGGGCTCACCACACCGGCCAGGTCCCAGTAGCCACAGCACACACCATCCCCACCCTGTGCAGGGGGAGCTAAGAAGTGTCTCCTTGCCAAGCACCCACAGGAAAGGAGGTAGGGTCCGATGAGCACAGAGGGTATAGTATCCCACAGCAAGACCAGGTGCTTGTGGTGTAAGAAACCAGGATGGAAAGGTGCTCTTTTATATATTGCTGTGGTCGGTATCAGGGAATACACACTAGGGGACGACATTCCAAGTGTGATCTGAGAGTCAGACTAGGTCCTGGCTAAGGAGAGAACATTCTGGAAAGAGGGATGGCATGTGCTAAGTCTTTGAGGCAGGGTACATGATGTGCTGCGGAGACTTAAAAAGAGCCAGAATTCAGAGGGGAGAAAGTGTTAATGAAAACGTTTCTGGATATTGTTATGGAGAAAGGCTGACTATCCAGGACCATCAAGATAGGTACAGGAACCACTCCAATGGGCATCTGCAGTAGAGCAGGAAGATGGATCTCAACTCTGAATACAACAAAGAAAAATTGGAATGGGTAGCAAAGTTATGGTGTTGGAGTCAGAAGATGGCAAATTACTAAGAGGAATCATGGGGGAGAAAGGGTGATTCTGGTGGTCAAACAAGAAGTGCCCTTCCTGTGAGCCAGCAGCAGCCATGGGTTGGGAGGAGAAACAGGAAGCCAATTTGCCTTTCCTGTAAGCCAGCCAGCCTGCAGGCTGGGAGACAAGAAGAGTTGCCCTCCCCTAAGCAACCACCTAATTCAGAGGAACACAGACTGAGTTGATAGCAATTGAGCTACAAAAACAGCTGAATGCTTGTATTGTTGGATTGACTTTGCAGTCTTAAAGCTGGTAGTAGGGAGGATGACAGTTTGCAACATAGAAACTATGGGAATTTCCTTGTCCTGTTTTTGAAATCCAATATTGTTCTTACTGTTTTGTTTTGCTCCATTTTGTTGTTTTGTTTTATTCAATGTTTTTTATTGGTTTTATTCTGTTATATTTTGTTTGATTTGATTTTATTATGTCTGATGGTATGGGCAGCAATGTTGAAGATAACAAGAGGCATTATGGTAGCCATTGTGGATCTCCTACTATCTTGTTTTGAAGTCCTGTATCACTTTCAGTGTTTTGTTTTGATTGGCTTTATTCTGTTTTATTTTGTTTGATTTTATTCTCTTTAAAAGAAAATAAAATAAAGTGATTCTGGTGAACATAGACGTCCCCTGGAGTATGGTGTAGTATGATGACCCCAGCTAGATAAGGATAGTAACCACATGTGGAGGTGGAAGATGCTGGCTAAACTTGTTTACTAGGATTCTTGCTAAAAAACAGCAATACAGAGGCAAACGCAGAAGCCCAAGAGGCAAGGTTTGGTTGAAACAGAGTTCAGAGGAACCCACCTGGGGTTTGACTCAGGACAGGATCTTTGTCAAAAGAAACTGGGAGGTGCAAGGTGGACGCCAAGGCAGGAGCAGGTTGTGTCAGGATCTGGGGTCCATGCTGGTCATCTGGACCAGATGTGGCAGGCAATAGATGATGTACAGTGTTAGAACAATGCCTAAAATTATAGGCACTATAATTATAGGCTCCACTCTGTCCTTAGGATAACACAGATAGGTCCTTTGGAAAACGAAAAGATAAAAGACAAATCCCTCCCCAGTGAAAGACAGTGTGTACACAGCAAAGAGGCCATCAGATGCTGCCTGTTTTTAAGCATCGTGGTAAGTGAGCAGGAAGTAAAGGTTTTACCCATTTGGTGAGATTAACATGGCCTGGAACAGCCCAGAAGGGGAGCCCCAGGAAGTAGAGACATCAAGCTTCAATGAACACTGAGCACTGCACTTGGGAAGCAAAGGGGAGGTAGATAGGGAGAGGAATGCAGGGGGCATTGACAGGAGGAGACAAGGATGGAAAGGCATGACGAGATCCAGGACAGGACTGCTGGGTCTCTGTGAGAGAAGAGACCACTAGGGTGCCCTGGGTGTCCTGCTCAAATGGCCACATTCTAGGAAGCCTGTTTCCCACAGTGGCATTGTAGTGAGCCCTGAGTTAGACAGGGGAGCTGCTTCCTGGCTGAGAAGGACCGGAGAGAAGCCCCAGTAATTCTCTGCCGCTTTGCTCCTCTGGGCCAGCTGGACTGTAATGGGTGGGGTGATTAATTGAACTCAGTTCAGGAGAAAGTACAAGTCACTCCCCTGAAAAGCTGGAAAATTCTATCAGGGAGCTCTGTGGTGCTGGGTCAGGGAGCTGTTATTTGTGCCCCAGGATCGTGTTGGCGACTGGTCCTATCATCAGGATGGGGTAGGAGGGGGTCAGTGTAGAGTGACTGGGCCTCTCTGGGCTCATTATTTCCAAGTAACTCACTTGGACTATTTAACACTTCCCCATTCACTAGTCCTAGGCAAATGCCAGAGAAGTGTGCGTCCAGTGAGCCACGTTCTCATAATCACCCCTAGAAAAGACCCGGTGATGCTGACGAAGTTCACACCTCTGTTCTGGAGGTGGTCAGGGAACTCAGGGTGAAAGGACGGATGTTCTAATGAAGCTGGAGCAAGTTGTAGGAGAGGCCCATGCAATGGTCCTCAACAATGCCTCGGCGAATTCCAGAAATCTATCCTGAAGTTCTTAGCACCCAAAGAAGGAAAGGATCATCTATTGCAGAAACGTCTTACATAGGTGCTAATAAAGAGAAGGTGATAAGAACGTTTGCTCCATTTAATGGTCCTCGGTGCAGACTAATAGCACAAAAGCACAATGCAATTTAGAAAAATTAGGTCTACAAGAAACCAAAAAGGGATGCAGTCACTCGAGCAGCTCTGGGGTGGCTTTGTATAACCTGAAATAAAATGTAATACTGAATACTGAGAGGGCTGCGTGACCTCAGGCAGTCTTTAATGAAATGAGTTCCAGTGAAGGAGATGAGATTTGCAAAGCCAAAACTGTAACTGGGCAATGTTCACTCAGTAAGAAATAAGCATCTCAGCTTCTCAGTACTGGGAGTTGTGCCTGGGCCTGGGAGTTGGATGAATGAGTAGGTAGAAACTCTGTTCTCAGAATACTAACCTGAGGTGCATGACATGAACAAGGCGTGACTTTGGGAGAAGATGCAGGGTGGTCCCTAGCACCACACGTCTCTTGCAGGGAGAATTTACCCTGCTGTGCAAGCCCCAGCCTGCTTGTCACCGCTGTCACCATTCCGCATGAGTTTGATTTTCTCTCCTCCTTTTCCAGTCTGTAGTTTTGCAAAGCAACAAGTGGGATGGGCAGCAGGGATATGTGCGCTTCAGTTCTGAAAAATTACAGTCAAGGAAGTTTGTTGAAAGGAACACAAGGTTTCTGGGGGGAAACTGAGGCCCCTTCTTCTTCCTGTGTTGAGGTGCCCGTGCGGGGACCGCTGTAACGTTTGCTGTGTTTCCTTTGGCAGGGCCCTACCAGCCCGTCGAGGTGTCTCCTCCTGACCGCGTGAGTCCTGGCTCCCTTAGCTGTTCTGTCAGTCTTCAAAACTTAAAAAATATGGAACTTTTTCCAAGTCTCTTGATGCACTTTTTTTTTTAAAAATGTCCCAAATGGCATACTTTGCAGGCAAGGAAGACTACATCTTAATTCTTGAGTAAAACATGGTATTCCAGTTCCCAATGCACAAGGTCAACATGAAAGAGGAAAAGCTGAAAATATTAACACCCAGAACTGGCAAGTGCATTGTGGGAAGACACTTCATAACACTAAGGTGGAATTGTAGACTGAGGCAAACTTGCTGAGGACAATTTCACAATATTAACCGTGTAATATAAAAATACCTACTTTTTAATCCAGTAATTACATGGTCAGAAATTTAAAATAAAGAACTAATCTAAATTTCAGACTAAGATTTAAACGTATTCATTGATATTTTGTAAAAACACATCACATTGGAATTGTACTAATTATTCAACAATATAGAAATAGTTGAATAGGGCAGGATATACCATTTCATAAAGTCCCTTGAAATAGTCACAAAGAATTTTAACAAGTAATGAAAAAGATTAAGTTTTCTGACCTTAATTCAAATATCTAATATTATAAGTAATTATATTAAATTACATGTGTATATAATTTAAATAACTTATCTATAGATGATTGGTCAGTAGATTATAGATAGATAGATAGATAGATAGATAGATAGATACACAGATAATCTTCCTATAAAGTCATTGGCTTGTAATTGTCTGAAGTACCTCTTCAAAAATCTAATTAAAGTTATGGACCCTCTTTCCGGAACACACATATACACAATAATTTTTAATTAGCAGGCTTATAGGTAGTGAATATTGAACCTGCAGTAAAGAATTCCTGAGGATATCAGAAAATAGATAATAATTAATAGGCAGGTAAATGGATAGATTATAGATAAACAGATGACAGACCGATGGATTATAGATAGATGTAATTCATTATATATTTTTAAATCTCTCTCCCTCCCCCTTGCTCTCCCTGTCTCCCTCTGTCTCTCTCCAATAAAACAGAACAAAATATTTACATTCACTCCTGGGAAGCAGAAGCCTCAGAAGGCCCGCGTGTAATCTTATCACCCAGGGTGACAGGGGTGGTCTCTCCCCGCTCCCTGTCACCCGCTACCCCCACGAAGTGCAGCCAGGCCTGGCAAGCAGCCTCACATCCTTGGTTCTAGCGCGTCCCTGACTTCCCCTGGCGCCTGGGCAGCTGCAGTAACAGTGCACCTGTGGTTCCTGGTGGCAAACGCCCCCTGCCTGTGCTGCAGCTCTGAGCTCACTTCTGGCTCCGCCCCTCCCTCCATGGCACTGGTTCTGAAACCTCCTAGGGCTCCCCCAGCAGCTTTGCTAAGCCCCGGCCCAAGTGCATCATCGACCTAAGCTCAGGGCATCAAAGAGGGGGAAGCCATCCACACACACTGAGCTCGTGCTGTGGTCGGAGGCCAAGTAGGGCCTTCATCAGGGCCTCATCAGGCCATTTCTGACAATGACCAAACCTGGTGGGCTCGGTCATCTCCAATGGGAAGATGGAACAATGGAGCCAGGGAAGTTTACGGCCTCCCCATGGTCAGAAATCTAACCAAACCACAATTTAGATCAAGGACAGAGTGACTCCAAGGCCCTGCGGTCACCAAGCCAGCCTCACCTGGTTTCACACCCAAGAACTTCCCAGTCCTGGCCTCGCCTGCCTCCTGAGCCCACTCTGCAGGGCTCACAGCAAAGGCACCAGGCAGGTGTTTCTACTCCCACTCTGTGCCTGGTGATTTAGCGTCTCCTTTCAGTGGCCAAGTTTTTCTCTTGTACCATCTTCCTGCTCATGGTCACTTCATGGCCCTTCATGTATGATCACCCCGTATCTGTCACACTTGTCCATGTACCATCCGGGCTTCTCTCCCAGGGGAGCACTTGGTGGGGATCAAGGGTGAGCACATCGAAAGCCAAACCTGTTCTCCCCAGGATCCTGGCCCGCTGTCTCTGTGCTATCCCATGGACAGCAGAAGCTCACTCAGCTACGGGTCCAACCTGCGCTACCCTCCCATCCCCTTGCAGCTAAAGATTCCAGTTCTCTCAGCCATAGTGGAGCCCCCGAGTCTGCCTTCCACACAGGTGCTCACTGAGTCCCTTCTGCGTGGCTGCTACCTAGAAGCTGGAGTCACCCCCAACTCCTTTTTACCTTACCCCACTGCTGCGACAGGGGGTGACAGGAAAAAGTCACACGCATGCCCTCTGAGGCCTGGAGCTGGGAAGCAAGGTGCCCAGCTAAACTACAACACTGGAATGGGACAGAGCTAGAACACGAGTCTGACTACTGGCAGGTCTCTCTCCACTGTGATAAAACTGCCCGTTTGATTTTCCTGTTGATACAATGGAATAAAGTACACGAAGCCCCTCAGCCCTGTTAAATCCTGGACAAATGGTAGAGGCCGGAAGAGGCTGCTGCCTCCCATGACCTCTGGCTTCCTCTGCCAGGACTGCTGAGAGCGCAGGGCTCCCACGGGGCATCCTGCCCAAAATTCACATGCCTTGTCTCACTTGAAGACACTTCTGGGTAGCAAAGCTATTCCATAAGCAGGGGTGACTGCTGATCTGTGTGCGTATGGCCATCTAATTCAAAACTAAGCCTAACGTGGACCCCAATAAAGACACCTCTCTAAGTAGACAAATTACAACATGAACAAAAATTTTAAAGCACACACATGGGAAGCATTATACCCTAAAACATGTTAAGATTTATTACTTTATGCACTTATGAAGCATATATTAAGAATTTACTATGTGCTGAAAGAAAAAAGTCCAAATACATTTCAGGGTAGAAAGTAACACCTTCGATTTTACGTTGTCAGCTCTTAATTATCAAAATCAAAATAAAGTGAGAGTTTGAAGCAGGATTCAAGGGCTGCCCACACCCATCTAGCATGGGCATGAGTGGGATGGGAGAGAAGAAATAAACTGCAGAGTCACGGGACCAGGGCTCTCCATCACGTGATCCACGCAAAGAAGGCCCTGGGTTCTCTGGCCTTCATTTTTGGGGTGCAGAACAGTTTTAAATTTCTGATGTGGGTCCCTGTTTGGATTTGGTGTAAAGACCTCTTTTTCCTCACCCATGGCACCTGTGACCTGTGTGGTTTGGGAAGTCACTAATACAAGTTTCTAAATTTGTAAAAGGAAAATACAAGCTCCCCATTGGGAAAGACCCAAGCTGGGAAATGTCCACGAAAAGTGAGGCCTCTATGTCGTTTTCATTCTTGGCACCACGTGACATCCCTTAGCGCCTTCCCATCTCAACACTTGGATTTCTCTCTAAAGCTCAAATCAAGACTAAAATCAGGGGAAAGTTGAGCTTTCTGAGACCTGGAGAGAATAAAAGATCTCTTGTGACCCTGTAGGATGGCTGAAGGGAGGCAAGACTGAGAGTTATGTCTCTGCTCACACAGAGCACCATGCCAGCTCCAGGCCCCCTGTGCACCAGAGTCGCTCTGATGACAGTTACACCCGAGGACATTTTCTCTGGACTGCCACCCAGGGTTCAGCCACGGAGACCCCAAGAAATACCTACATCAGTTGGCTGGCACTGCCGTACCATTAATACCACAGCTTGGAAGGCTTAGGCATTTGTTTTCTCACTCTCCTAGAAACTGAAGTCCCAAATCAAGGGTTAGTGAGGACCCGCTCTTCGGGTCGCAGGTGCCTTCCTTCCTGCTGTCTACACACAGGTTCTTTGTTCAGTGCATGAATGGTGGGGGAGAGAGAAAAGTCATTTCATAGGAACTTTGGATTAACTTGTCTATTTCTGCAAAAGAACAAGACAGGGAAGGGAGGAGGAAGAGGAAAAAAGAACATGGAATTTTAGCGTGGATTGTGTTGAATCTGTGCCTTGCTTTGCAAAGTATGCCTATCCTAACAACATTAGGACCTCAATCCATAAAGCTTGAGCATCTTTCCACTTGTTATGGTCTTCGTAAATTACTTTCTACAGTGTGTTTGCAGCTTTTAGTGTGAAGGTTTTGCACATCTTTTGTTAAATGCCTTCTTAAGTACTTTATTTTTTGAAGCTATCCTAATGTCATTATTTTCTTAATTTTTATTTTCAAATTATTACTGGTTTAGAGAAATACAAATTGTGATTACCAATATGTACAAGTGAATTTTGTGTAAGATTGGACCTATATTCTCATCCCTTGATGAATCTTTTATTAGTGCTAAGTTTTAATAATGTTTAGTGGCTCCTTTGGGATTTTCTATGTATAAGATCATCTCATCAGCAAATAGGTCCCCTCTGTTTTTAAGTGTTTGTGTAACTATATTGGGCTCACCCAAACAATACAAGACTATCCCCTGACTTTAAAGTCAGCTGATTAACAACCTTAATTACATCATCCCTGGCCTTTCTTAGTAGAAAGTAAGTAGGTATTTGGATGAATAATCAGAGAGGGAAAAATTCTGGTGGGGAGGCATCTTTAGAATTCTCACACTCCCAAGAATTCAACTTCTAATTAAGACCCCAGATTCTTAAGTCTTTAAATTTCAGTGGAAGTATCTATATCACTCCCCCAGCCAACACTGTGGCCTGCGATCTTTCCCTCCCTGTGACTCACCAAGATGTACCCACCCATTTAGGAGAGGAACATGTCTGCAGCCCTGGACAGAGCAAAATCCCCCAGGGACGACGACTATGAAGACCCCGAGCTTCAGATGGTCGACACGTGGCCGTCGGTGAAGATTTTACCAGCCAGGCCTATAAAGGAATCTGAGTATGCAGGTAACGGGTGGGGATGTGCGTAACATCTGCAGGCTCACATCTATGCTGCAATAGCGCAGAGTGATTAAGGATACAGATTCTGAATTAAACAACCCTAGGCTGAAATCCTGCCTCTATGCCTTAGTATCTCCATGGCTTGGACAAGTCTCTAGAACTCACCATCTCCATCTGAAGATAGCACTTAGATTAATAGGCCTCCCCCAGAGAGTCGTTGTAAAGATGACATGAATCATTCATGTGGGCTCTTTGCCAGAGCCAGAGCTCTGGACCTGTGGCTGTCACCATTATGGTGGTGCTCTTCTTGGGTCACAGGCAGCTTGCTGGACCTAGCAGCATGGCAGAGTGTGAGTAGTCAGGAAATAGGCCAAATGGCAAGTGTTAAAGAGTCTGAATGGTGGGAAAGTGGGAGGGAACTCTTAGCGCACATGACTCATTCTGTAGTCAGGCCATGGATGCTTCCAGGGTTTGGTCGTAAAGCCAGGCTCGCTGGGAGCTGGGGAGAGCTAGCTTTGCACTCGCTTTTATGTTCTTCTACTTAGAGCACATGGTACAGCCTCAGCAGGTCTCTGAACCTCAGACGAAATGCTCCACTGTAAACGCAAAGAGGAAGGAAAGTGTGCGTGACTTCTAAGGGCCTGGCTCACGGAAATGAGAGCATTTCTATACTTCTACTTCTCTGCAGAGAATCAGCTTGTAACTAAAGAGACAATCTTTTGTTCATTGGCTAAAAACATACCTAGACTGTGCCAGTTAGCAGTTTAGAGCTGATCGGGGGGCGAAAGGGCTAGCCAAGGTAACCCCTGCTGCCAGGAAGGACTCAAGCTAGCCACAGGAACAGATCCGCAGGGAGAGGTGGCAGCACCTGTCAGGTGCGGGACACAGCACCAAGCCGGGCATGCTGTCGGTGGGTAGGGTCTGCGGAGATGTCTTGGGGTGTCTGACAGGTCCCTAGAGGACGGGTAGAGATCTCGGGCAACGACAACATGAAGGGGGTCGAGTTCAGACTGCGCGTGTATTGCTGACTACACAGAGGCGTGACCTCAGTGCTCTTTCCTTGGCACAGATACCCGTTATTTCAGGGACGCAGCGACCGCCTCCTCTCTGCAGTACTCCAAGCCCACACCTCCCCCTCCAGGGCGAACCCCGAAGCTGAGACCATGGCCTGAGCAAGTGAGTGCAGCCCGGGCCCTGTGACCCAACTTGTGGGTTCCCTTAGGTCCAGCAGGCAAGGATCAGGGAACCTGAGCCACACGATGCTAGGCTGATCCTGGGGCTATGGAAGGGCCAGGGAGAAAGGAGAATTGAGGTGTGTGGTCCACATGCCGTGAGCCAGGCACCAGCCAAGGACTTTCGCATGCATGTCATCTAATGCTGAGTGCCTGCCTCCGAGCTAGAACTTGAACTCACATCTTTGTGATAATATTATATCCTTTTGCCCTGATCCTCAGCCCAACATTGCCAGCTGCTAGCTGGGTAGCAATAAGTCACACAGCCTCTCTGGGCCCTCAGTGACCTTGTCTACAAGACAGAAATGAAAATCCCCATCAAGGTGACTTTCAAAGACTACTTCAGCTGAGTCTGGTGGGG
>RJWM01043395.1:0-13823 GCA_004363535.1 Dasyprocta punctata
GCTCCAAAACTGAAGTTTGAGCTTGACCGAGGGTAATACCCACAAGATCATAGTGAATAAGCATGCAAAATCAAATTTTTAAATGCCAAAATTCTGACACCCATTTCAACATTATGAAGTTCTTACTCAGTAGGTTAGAGTAGAGGTGGTGAGCCTACGGCACGCGTGCTGCAGTGGGCTGTTTGTATCACTGAAAACTGTAAAAGGTTTGCCGTCACTGGGTTGGTGTTATGAACTGAGCATTGCAATTATTACGAGTTCCCTAGTAGATTGTAACGTGCAGGCAGGTGTGAGCCTCCGATATTGACGATACTGCACCATTAATTAGTGAGCTGCATCTCAGAGAGGGGCCCGAGGTGTGCCTTCGGTTCCTCATTGCTGAGACACAAAACTGGAGAACCACAACTTGAAAAGGAGAGGTTGATTTTGCCTCTTGACTTTGAGATTTCAGTTCATAGTTGGCTGCTTCCAAGCCAGGAAGGGCATAGTACAAGGGCCTGCGGCAAGGGAAACCTGCTCACCACATGGTGGTAGCCAGGAATCAGAGAAGGGAGGAGCCAGGAAAGGAGATAAATCCCTCGAGGTCACACCCCCAGTGACCCATGTCTTTCAACTACGCTCCACCTCCTAAAAGTCAGTCAGCTATAGCGCCTCCATGGTCCAATCCCCTTCAAAAGCCCTACGTATGAGCGCATGAGGCTCTTGAGAGACATCTCAGTATAAACCATAACAAGGTGAGAACAAGGTTTCTCCCAAGAGATGTGTTCCAAGTGAGCATCTTGCTTGGCCTGGTTAGTACCATCTGTGAAAGCTCATTATACATTAAGAGTGTTAATCTTTTGCCTGCCATACAGTTTTTAAATATTTTCCCCATTTGGGTGACTCTCATCTTCCAAGATAAAAAGCACACCATATCACCCTGTATTCCACTCTCAAACATAAATTACCGAACTGCATGTGCGTTTTCACCAAGCTATGTTTTCATGTGTTCATAACAGCACTATCTGGAACAGCCCCACCTGGAAACTACAGGAGCTCAACAGCTTTCTGTTACTGTAACAGGTATCTGAGATAATCTATTTATAAATTTAAAAAAAGGTTTATCTGGACATGTTGGTGTGCCACCATGTAATTCCAGCACTCTGGGACGCCGAGGGAGGAAGATCACAAATTCCAGCACCGCCTGGACAAGCAGCTACTTAGTCGATCCTGACTCAGAAAGAAAAAAAAAGTGCTGATGAGATAGCTTAGTGCAATGGGACAAAGGCCCTGGGTTCAGTCTGGAGAGACAGAGAGACAGACAGACAGACAGACAGACAGCACAGACAGAAAGAAAGAGAAAAAAGAAAAAAAGCAAAGCAAAGCAAAAGAAAAATCGGTTTATTTTTGGCTCACGGTTTTAGAGGTTCCAGTCCATGGTTGGATGGCCCCACTGCTTTTAGTCATGGCAGTACAGGAACACACAGGGAAACAAACCTGGGTGAGCAAAAGGTCCTAGAGTCCTACTATCCCTTTCAAGGCTATACCCCAGTGACCAGAAAGCCTCCTGCTAGGCCTCATCTCTCAACATCTCCGTCTCTTCTCAAACAGTACCAAGCTGGGAACTAAGTTTTACAAGTGAGCCTCTGGGCGACATACTTGATAGGGGCTATAGCACTCCCCAACATCAACAGCAGGATGGACAAAAACACCATGGGATTTGGCCTGGGGGTCTAAAGCAACATCACAAGAATGAATCCCACAAACATGAAGCTGAACAAGAGAACCCTGACACAGGAGAGTACACTCTGTCTCTGTTCCTGCCCGTTTCTCTCTCCCCTTCCTCCCTTCCTCCCTTTTCCAAATGTCAAAACAAACCTGGCCAAATTAATCCATGATTCCAAAGTCAGAAGAGCAGTCATCCTTAAGGGGACAGTGACTGGGAAGCGCAAGGGTCCCTTGGGTGCTGACAATGTTGTATCTTAGTGTAAATGTTTCAGGAGGAAGACGGCTGTCTCCCCAGCAGGAGCACGGGTAGGCTCACACCCCTGCATGCACTGCGGAAGTGGCACAGAAGGGCTCACCTTGGGAGCTCATCTACAGAAGTGGCACAGAAGCAGCAGCCCAGCCAGGGCAAGTACCAGAGCTTCTAGAACAATACCAGGTTGCCAGGGGCACTAAGCGCACACTCGCTCAGCCAGCCATTCACCTTGATCTACTCCTCAGGGCTCAAGCAAGTCCTGCCAGGAAGACTCAGGGAAATGAATAAGGGAAGACAACATGGGTTAAAGACAGTTCCTGCAGTCTGGGTGACTCGACCACTTGTCAACTGGGTGATATAGAGCAAGTTACTTATTCTCTTTAAATCTGCTGCCTCAGCTATTAACTGAGTGATTATCACAATAATGACCATGAGGGTCAAAGCAGTGACCCTCACAGAGAGCTTAGCACAGTGGTAAAAGGTAAATATGAATGTGTATTAATGCACTTTGCCTATACATGGATGATATTTTAATTATATTATCTACTCTCCTAGCAAAAAGTGCACAATTTAAAGAATGCTATAAATATATTTAATTATATATTAATAAGTGTTATTATGCTATATATTATATATAATATACATAATATTGATATATATTAATATATTACGTTAATATATAATTTGTATATTATTAATATACAGTTAATATATATTATTAATATATAATGCATATTAATATATGTGCTATTAATATATAAAATACATCATATATAATATTAATGTAATCATATAGCTATATATAATCAAATAAGTGTTTCTGACATGGACTGAAGGTTTAAAACTTTACAGCTGAAGCCGGGCGTGGTGGCGCACGCCTTTAATCCCAGCACTCGGGAGGCTGAGGTAGGCGGAGTGTTGTGAGTTCGAGGCCGGCTTGGGCTACAACGTGAGTGCAAGGCTGGCCTGAGCTACATAGTGCGACCCTGCCTCAAAAAACCAGGGCCAGGAGTTTGGCTCAGTGGCTCAAGCACCTGTCTGGCAGGTGCGAGGTTGCGAGTTCAATCCCCAGTGCTGCAAAAAAAAAAAAAAAAAAAAAAAAAAAAAAAAAAAAAAAAAAAAAAAAAAAAAAAAAAAAAACTTTACAGCTGAAAACAACTAAACAAACAAATAAGAAACAATTTACACAGGAAAATCTGCAAAGCCCCCATTCATATCCTGAAGCTGTAAGCCATGTTGCTGTTCCCTGATCCCTACTACAGCCCGGAAAACGGAGAAGACAAATATATACTCCTTCTGGAAAATGAGCCAGTCTGACCACATGTGCCTTTCATCCAGCCCAGTTCTCCCGTGAAATTACAAACTACTCTGAGTCCAAAGGCACAGGTAAGAGACATGCAGAGAAATACATGAAATCAGAAGAATCTTTAACAAGAAGGAGTCGACTGTAACTAAAGTCACTGTTTCATGTAACTCAGGTTTATTCTGCCTGAATAGGAGCCAATTTTCCCCCACTACAATCTTTTCTAGCGCTAGACTTCACAGAATATATTAAGCCGATGTTCAAAGTTTGAAGGATGAAGAAAATGAATTAATATACCATATTAAAATATCTCACGTCTAACTATCAGGTTCTATTAGGATTACTAATCAACAGTTTTTCAGCAACCACAAAGGGGAAGTGTCCAGTCAATACTGCTCAGAGGGAGATGAGGTTGCTTGTTATTTTTCGACACATAAAGCTCAACAACAATCCTGTAAATTCAAGTTTCCCAGCTGACAGGTGAGCCCAGTGACATATTTTCTTTGCGTAGTGCAGTATTTTGAAGCCTTCTGAGACTGAATGCCTTGAGATAAGCAAGCCCTGGGAATCCTCTCCACTCAGCATCCACTCAAGCCCAGCCCTCACTGGGCCTGCAGGGCAAACAACACAGCGAGTCTGATAGAGAGAAGGCGTTGACACCGCCAGGGGCTGCGTGACGCCTGTGACGGTGCAGAATTCCAACAGCCTTCTGCTTTCTCTGCCGTGAACTGCTGACCGGGGTCACCAGCCTGACAAGCGATCCTTCTAAGGAGGAGTCTGGACTCCGATGCGGAGGGCACAGGGGTGATCGCGTGGGGACGGAGGGAGCAGAAGCCCTCTGCAAGCCCAGGAGAGACGTCTCAGGAGAAGGCAACCCTGCTGGTGCCTGATTTGGGCCTTCCTGGAAGAAAATCAACTCTGGTGTTGAAGTCACCCAGTCTGTTGGATGTTGTTAGGGCGGCGCTAGGAAATAAAGTAGATAATGTTACAGAATCACTGTTCTTTTTAGTTTTACCAACACTTCCAATCCAGAATGCTGTTTTCCACGATAAAGTGGGGACAAAAGAGGTGAGGTGGGTGAAGGAGGAAGCGACTGCAGGTGCAGCCCCAGAGACAGACAGGAGGTGGCTGATGGATTCCTGAGAAGCCCTCCAGCAGACCACAGCAGCTCAACACTGACCCCTACTGGCCAGACCACTGATCTGGAAGAACTACTCCTCAGCCACATTTTTTGCAATCTTTTGCTTTGAAAAATAAAAAGATAAAAAACGATCACACAATTAAATATGTAACCTGAACAACAACTTCTACGATAACAAGATCCAATATATTAACTAGTGTTGATTTCTTACTGTTTTTTTTTAAATTCTGTATTATTTCTATCCTTTTTTTCTGCTTTGCTTTAAAAAAAAAAAAAAGAAACTAACTACTACAGGATTTAGAGAAAGAAAAATAAAAAAATAAACCAACACGCACAAACTTGCTATTCAAAGAAACAAGAGGACTTTGTGAGACATAAAGGAAGCATCTCAGCCATGCATGATGAAGCACGCACTCTTAGAGGCTGAGGCAGGACAGAACAGATGGCAAGTTCAAGCTCAGCCTTGGTAGCTTAGCAACTTACTGACATCCTGTCTCAAAATAAATAAATAAACAAACATTTTAAAGGGCTGAGGATATAGCTCAGTGTGAAGTCCCTAGGATCAATCTCAGGATTGGAAAAATAAAATAAAATAATCATCTATAACTTTTGTTTTGTAACAGTGGATCTCATATATCTAGATGGACCTGCAACTTGGTTCATGCAACTTTAGGAAAAGAGGACGCCAAGTACAATTTGCAATTAATTTCCATGCCAACTTCAGCATGAATTCTCACAATCCAGAGCCAGCAGTTATGGCAGAACAGCTGTCATGGTTTCTAATGGTCAAAATCTCAGTACTTTATCACCCACTAACCACCTGCCAACCAGGTGTGGGGGCGCATGCCTGTAATCCCAGCACGTGAGAGGCTGAGGCAAGAGAATCACACTGAGTTCAAGACCAGCCAAAAGTACATAGTAAGACCTGTCTTGAAAAAAACAAAAATCAACTTCCAGTTTCTTTAACATACCAACTATTAATCTATCACTATACAAAGACTGAACAGAAAGGAAGTCCCCAAAATACTTGGCTTTGATAGTGACCATCACGATTACATATTCAACAGGTACATACTACACGACATACAGGTTTTTTGGTTTTTTTTGTGGCACCGGGGATCAAACTCACAGCTTCGCGCCTGCCAGACAGGTGCTTAAGCCACTAAGCCAAACTCCCAGACCTAGTTTTTTTTTTTTTTTTTTGAGGCAGGGTCACACTATGTAGCTCAGGCCGGCCTTGCGCTCACGTTGTAGCCCAAGCCGGCCTCGAACTCACAACGCTCCGCCTACCTCAGCTTTCCAAGTGCTGGGATTAAAGACGTGCGCCACCACGCCCGGCTGACATACAGTATTTTAACTAATAGTTTAAAAATCACCAACAGTCTTCAGTGTGTGTCTGTCACCCCCAACAGAGTCTCAGCTACAAACAGGTCACAACCAAACTCCTATGCCTTCTTCTACGCCCACCGCTCCTCCCACACCTTCCTGGGCTGCCTGGGGCTCTGCAGTTGACCTTATCAGGCCTCAGTTTCTTCTCTGAATCCTCTTTCTTTCCAAGAAATGAAGAGATGTGGCTCTCATCTTTTACACAATTACAAATAAAACAGTTTTCAAAATAATGACAGCAAATACTAGGACGAAGAAGTACCAGATGAAATACTAAGCATACTATAGACCCTATGGGGTAGGTTAACTCTTATTTAGTCTCCTTTTATGGGAACTAGAGGCGTGGAGACATTAAGCGACTTAGCCAGGGTCACAAAGCTAGTAACAAACAAAAAACGTAATTACCAAAAAAAATAAGCCCTGGCTGACTGGAGCTGAAATGTAAAATGATTCAAAACATAGAAAATGTTATTACTAGTTCAATTACACTTAAAGTGTCATAAGTTTTACCTTTATTTTCCATCTTTCAAAAATCGAAATAGAACATTTGACAGATCTGACAGCTCTACTGTGTCTCTGAGGGTTGCAAACTACTTTTCCTTTGGAAAGTTAGGGAGAAACCAGCAGAGGGGTCAGGACTCATGTTCCTTCACCTATGCGATGCTTTCTGTTGTAGCGAACCTAAATTTCTCAACTAAAAACAATTAACATTCCTCCTTTGAAAAACTTTTCCTGAGCACGACACCAAGAACAGCCACATTAGACGGGATGGGATGGTGGATTAAAACATAGGACACTGGGACAGATTCCCAGTGGAGGTGGTGCTGGTGGAGCCCATGGAGAGACAGGTCATTCATTGTTTCAACAAGTACTGATTGACAGGGCTGGGGGCCAAATCCTGCAGGCTTGAAGACACATAGGCAGGCAGAGACACACGATTGGGGGTATAGTGACAGTTAATGGTTCTAAGCTAAAAAAACATGTTCTTTCCAGCTTCTTTTATTTTGTCCCCAAAGACAGCCCACACTGATCACATACTTTCCTAACAGAGGAATACCTCTATTGACTGGGCTTTTGAAGTAGTATCTGCAGGTAACTCCTGATTCTGTTTGCTCATTCTTTTGCATGGTCCTTTAGATAAACTACTCCCTCCCTTGGCAGCAGGTTCTATCTACTTATGCATTTATATAGTTCTGAAATCAAACCCAAACCTTCTGCATGCTAGGCACACGCTATCACTGAGCCACTTCTGCATCCCTCTTAATGCTGTTATTGTTGAAACAGGGTCTTGTAAAGTTGCCCAGGCTGGCCTCGGACTTGTAGTCCTCCTGAGTAGCTGAGATGACACATGTGCACCAGATGATGCAAAAAGAAACCGAAAAAGGCTTGACCACTCAGAAGGCAATAAACTTGAAGATATGGAAAGGCACAAAAGATTTAAATAAATGAAATCAAAAATCCCACCCTTGATCACAACTGGGATTCCTGGCCTTCATGGCAACTGATTACAGGAGCCTTTAAAAGTAACTTTATCTTTCATGGCAAGAGAGTTGCTGTTTGGATAGTTTCCAGGGTAAAATCTGTTAAATAAAAAGAACAAAATTATTAGAAACATTAAGGAAGAATGTGTATGTAGATTATGCACCATTTAGAAAAATAAAATAAAATAAATAGAGAATTAGAAGAAGTATCAAAATAACAGCTATCTAGTCAAACAGAACCCTAGGCAAAAATGCCAGACACTCCAACTTAAAATAAGCAACATAAAAAATGCCAACAGATAACACAATCGATTTACCCAGGCTAATTAACCAAGTTAAATTCTTGGGTCAAACAATTGATGATGCTGGAACTGGTCACATCCGGGCTCTTGGCCTGCATGTGGATATTCATATTAATAGTCAGCATTTGATGCACATTAGTTAATTCAACACTAAGCCAGTCCTCCCAGGCGCTACTTAGTTTCCATTCTGCAAGAGGAACCAGGAGGCTCAGCAAGGCTAAGTAACTTCTCTGAAGTTACACGGCAGCAAACAGCAGAACTTGAACCCAGTCTATTCCAGGCCAAGCCTGGCTCCTAGGGCTTCTTATCATAGTGTCTGAGCCTCCCTGCCACCTGGGTGGGCTGGGAGGAAATTGCAGTCGGACATCTGTCTCCAGACTAGGAAGTCTTCCCCCTTGAGAAAGCTTTTGGTAGCAAATTCCTCAGAACACCTTTAAAAATTAATTTACTATCTATGAGGAAGTAAAGTGCTGCGTTTATAAGCTCCATTCTCCTGAGCATTTCATATGTTTCAAAGAAATATAAAAGCTCCATTCTTATGCAAAGTTGTATAAGGAAAGAAAGACACTCATGAAATTGTGCCAAGTGCTTTAATATACGCAAATACTGAGCACCAGGTGTAGGGCTGATGCACGAGTTCCAGACAAGGCTCATGCGGAACGACCCAGGACAGAGGGCCAGAAAGGAGCACAGAGCAGCCAGTCCTTGGGTCACCACAGAAGCCAGAGGATGTGGGATCGCCAAGTACCCTTCTGCCAAACTTGCCAACACGTTTTCTTCCTTAGCTACTTCTCTGAGAAAACCGAAGAATGAGCTTGCTTTTTTCTCCATCCAATGGTATACCAGAAACACTTTTCTCAGGAAGCAAATGGCTATCTTTGCTTATGTCCTAAAAGCCAAGGCTTCAGAGAGATAATGAAGCTGAAGTGAAACAGCGAAGCCATAGTCTCCGCTGGTAAATATTACATGAAGCCTCTTCAAAAGCCAAGGTGTCTAAAGCTGCTCTGCTAAAAGCAAACTCTCTCTTTAGCCCCGAGAAAAAGGCTGCTGTAAGGGAGAAAGACATGGGGCCAAGGTAGAGCCGTGCAGGTGCCGGCTCCCTCAGCACCCTCTTCTGCCTCTGTAACAACAGCACCCCAGAAAAGTGCACGATCACAGCTGAGCAGGGGCAGCGTTGGACCCATCCCGATCCTCGGTTGCTAAGCCAGTGTCAGAGACCTCTGCTCTGTTGCTGAGCAAGAACTCATCTCTAATGTAAGTGGACCAGCATATATGAGGAAGAGCAAGGTGCTAATTGATACAAAACCTAAGGACAGTGACCGCGTCATGATCACTAAACACAAACCATCTACTACTTTTCATCTCTGCTCCTTTTGCCAATATGTACCAATAGCATCAACCCCAAATATGTCCCAGGAACAAACCACAAATTCACAGTCAACTAGACTTCTCCAAGCCTACAGAGCGACCCATCATCTTTCAGGGTTACTTGGACACCTCCTCTTCTCTGTTGTCACACCTTGGACTGTATCTCACAAACTTGGAAGCCTCACCATTACTCTTCATTCATGAAACATCTGGCAGCCCCTCCTGTGTTTCAGAAACTGTGGTAAAGAATGCAACGGGGAATATTGCATAGGCTCAGTCCTCCCCATCTAAAGAGAGAAAAAGAGAAGTATGTCCAACTTTAGAAGCAGTGATTGTGCCTGCTGGGTACAGAAGGCTGTGACATCTCAGACTACTGACCAAAGCAAAAGGACTTCGGATGAAAAAAGAGGCTGTGGCCAGGCTCAGAAAGACCTGGCCCCTCACGCTGAGGAACCTGGGGCACAGCTGTTAGTGAAGGACAAGTAGACACGATCCAAGCAGAAGATCCAAACTTAAAACGTAGTCAGCCTGAAGAAATGCTTTACTTCACTTATAAAGGGAGTTTTTCAAATACTGGAACTAGTTGCTAGGATTTCGAAAGGAAGAAATCTCCTGTAACAATCTGGATTCTCAGTTCCTTAGAAAAAGAAAAACTGGCAACACATGGTGACAACTGTTTGGGTGAGAGTAGCTCAGGCTGGAGCTGCCCCACTCAGATGCATATGGCGTTCACACGCGACCCCACCTGCAGGGATTTGAGTCTGTGATTCCTGATTTTAAAGACGACAGTAACATAACAAAATGGGTGCTGTCAGAGAACAACAGCGAATGGAAAAAAAGTGATTACGCTGGCCCCTCAGAGTGGAGGCAACACAGCAAGTTAGGAGGCTATCACTGTAGCCACAAGAAAAAGTTAACAAAACGTGAAATTAGAATAAAGGCCCAGAAATAAGTAAGGAGTCAAGAAACGTTTATAGCACTCCAGGCACAAGAACTCTCACTCATCACGTAACTCTCGTGTGTTAGGAAAACGCCGTGGAAGACCCACCTATATATGTCCAGCAACCGGATCCACCCACATAGGTCCAGAATCCGTGCGGTTTTGACAGCAGACCCTTGCTCCCTCTCTAGTTCTGAATGCAAACATCCCGAGGCGCCCTCCAGACAAGTGATGTTCACAAGCACAGCGTGCGATGGAAAGCATTGCCACCTCTCTCAGGAGGACCAGTGGCTCCCGTACAAACTCCGAAACCCTCCCAGCTCCTCGGGGCAGGTGGAGGGCCCTCCCGAGAACTCACACAGGCCGTTGACGTCCAGCATGTTGGAAATGCCCCGGTCACTCATGTCCACTTCCGGTTGGTTCTTCTCCCGGCTCTCCTCAACCAACTTTTTCAGAGACTTGGACATGTTCTGCACCAAACGACAACACAGCACATGGGCGATGGCAGGAAGACCAACAGGGGACACAGGGTTAAGACCCCTCCGGCGGCCACGCCCCAGTTCTGGTCAAGGCTGGACAGTGGGTAGAGGAGTGGGCAAGGGGTAGGAAAGGTTCAGCCCGGTCTCGGCCGCGCGGAGAAGCAAACCTGCGTGCAGTGGCACCCACTCACCCAGCAGGGCACCCGAGGAACTCTCGCAGGACACGCGCGGCTGAAGGGGATGCGCTCACGGGCTGCAAACCGGTGCCGAAAACCGAACACACCCTGTCCGGCGGCTCCGCGCAGGCGTACACGCGGCCGCCGCGCCCCGCCCCGCCCGCACGCGACACTTCCCAAATTAGGCGAACAGTATATTAAACGTGGCTGGAGGGAGAGGCTCCGCCCATAGAAGAATGTGAACCCTGAGGCCAGCCAATCACGTATTTTATTCGGCTCCGAGACTCCGCCCCATAACAAGGTACGTTCCTTTCTCCCGGGTTTGAGAAGCCATTTAGACATACAGACGCTCGCGCTCTAGGAATGGCGCATGCTCAGTTAGTTGAGGGAAGGTCGAAGTATTGAGGGCGGAAATGGGGAAGTTCGGCCAGCCTTGGGCCGGAATAAAGTCATAGTTGTAGGTGGGTCCTGGGAGGGCTCAGAGTGGTCCTCGATGCTGGTGTTTCTTTTACTGCTGCTCCAACCACTAGAAGTTGCTATTGTTAGTTACTTCTCTGCAATTTTGCCTTCATCAGTCCTTCTACTACAAGGAACACTATAGAATGAGCTACCGGAGTCCACAATTCAGTCGTGGTCTCTATGTCCGTAGGTTGCGGCTCAAAATTGTACTTTTGGAAACTCCCTAAGTTTCTTGTCAGAAGCTGCTAGCTTTTTTGCGCCAGATCTTTGATCTTGAGCACTTGGAATCCCGCCTCCCACCCCCCACACCCTTCACCCCCGGTTAGAAGCTACAAGTAAAACCCAAACAATTTTAAAAGCCATAGTTGACTTTTATATCTGTGAAACATGAAATTATGGATCTCAGAAATCTCCAATTGCCTTTTCAAAAAGCATTCAAATTTTGAATTCCGACAAAACTGAGCCCTTCCTTGGTATTTCCTGAGTCAGTTCTAATCATGTCACCCAGTAATAGGAATTCTGTCCTCTCAACTGAAACTTGTACTTAGAAACAATCACATACCATAAGGTAGAAGTGATAGATGATAGAAGGACAGTCCTCCTTCTGGTATCACCAGGATAGATAGAAGGAGAGGTAGGTTGACAGACAAACACAGAGACACACGTACACAGTCTGAACAGCTGGATGAAAGAAAGATCTGTACCTTTGAATGTGAAATGTGAGATTTCCTATTTAAGGAACATTCCAAATGAAAATATCATGCTTACATTAGTCTTCTTTACTCTGCAACAGTTCTTCAACTTTCTTAATCCTTAAAGTAGATATTATGTATGAATAAAAGCCAGATATTTTGTAGAATGGTCTTCGAAGTGGTTTTGTCTGAGGTTTCCTTGTGATTAGATTTAGGTGATGAAATCTGAAGGAATACCACTAAAATAATAGGACTTTTTCTGTGTACCCCCAAAGTAGAGATGATGTTTTCTCCTGAAATTGGTGACGCAAGCTCTAATCACTTGATTAAGGAGTTGTCTGGCAGAATTTTTCACCATAAAGTTGCTATTTTTCGCTTCATAATTAATAGTCATGTGAAAAGGAGATACTACAGGGTTATGTTAAAATTCCTTTCTCATTTTTTATTCATATTATCATCATTTATGATTTTCTAATTTCATCTCTGTTTACCAGTTGACATTCTATTATATATACATTTCTTGAATCATCAGCTTTTTAAAAACAGAAATGCTTTTTGAAAAGTTGATAATTTGTCTTGTTCCATCCGTTTCTGATAGTGATTCCTTACTACAAAGGTTGAAAGCACTGGTACCTTGTGAATATTGTAGGACTGTTACAATAACATACCAGAGGCTGAGTGGCCAAAACAATAGAAATTTATTTTCTCAAGTTCTGGGAGTTAGAAGTCCAAAATCAAGTGCCAGAAGGTTTGATTTCTCCTGGGCTCTGCTGTTACCCTGTAGATCCTCACATGGCTTTTTCCCTGTGTAGACATTGTTGATTCCTCTTCCCCCAAGGACACCAATGCTATTGGATTAGGGCCCCACTCTTCTTTCTTTACTAGCACCCTGCTTTTGTTTCATGAATGTTCTCTTTTCTCGAATCTGCCTGAGAATGATGGTTTTTATGCCTCCTTCCTGTTTGCTAAATTACTTTCTTCAAGGGTCCCTTCTCACACGTTTACTTAGTTCTTTCCACTCGATGCTTCCAGGATTCTTCCTGTTACTAACTAACCTTGCTTGCTCTGTTATGTTTGAGCTGAAGACCTAAACTGATTGTTCTGTATAGTCAGAGTAGATTCTTTCATCTTTGTTTATATGTATGTGTTTCCCACTGGGGTCAGCATTTGGTTTGTTTGGGCTGTTTGCTGTGTTTTACAGGACAGAACACAGTTTTATGTGGAAGATGGTGGTTGTAGTGCCAGCTAACACAGTTCCATTACTTCTCACCCACCTTCTCATCCTACACCTACTAGTTCTACATGTAGACAGTATCTGGAACAGCAATTCCCAACCCTGCTGCCTTTCTCTCTGGAAATTATTTTAGGCAGCAATTTCTTTCTGTTTCTTCTGTAAGTAGGTTCCCATTCAGTTCCTGAATTTTGTTGCAATTTGTCTTTACTTCTGTCTGAAATAGAAAAAATCAAACTGTTTTTACTACTTACACACTCAATACTCAGCACTTCTGCCACGAGGTGTGTGTGTGTGTGTGTGTGTGTGTGTGTGCACATGCCGAGCAATCCAGCGGACACCAGCTTCCTGTCCCCCAGAGTTTCCCAATTCTAACACTATCCATGAAGTTAAAGTCAGGTCCCATAGGAAAGGGCTCAGTCCCACAAGACTTCCCATACTTTATACAGTCACAAGTAGTTAGTGGACAGTCACCTGTACTTCTGATGATCTGCTGCAATTGGAGTTCTTGTGACTTCTTCCTCTAGTTCAGGTAATTTGCAAGGATGCTTCATGAAACTCAGAGAAACCCATTTGTTGGTTTATTATATTAATAAAAGATCTAATGAAGGACACATATGAATAGCTAGATGAAAACAAAGTTCACAAGTCCTGAGTACAGGCTGAAATTGGGGTGCACCATCCCAGCATGTGGATGTGTTCACCGCCAAGGAAGTCCTCTGAACCTCACACCTCTGGGATTTTTATGGTAGGTTCATCACATAGACATGGCCAATTATCCAGCCTCTCTCCCCTTGCTGGAGGACAGAGGGTGGGATTGAACATTTCAAGCTTCATTTAACCATAGCCTGGTCTTTCTGATGACCAGTCTCGATCCAGGAATCCACCAACAGTCACTTCATTAG
>RJWM01043396.1:0-13835 GCA_004363535.1 Dasyprocta punctata
GAAGATGTGCCATACATCTCTGTGTGTGTTTGCACTTGCGCACACGATATGTATGTATACATACATAGTCCATGGTGCTTTGAAAGAATTCCAACATAAGACTGATGGCCATTTGCATGGTGCATGACTTTTTCTAATGATGTCAGTGTCATCAGCACCTTCTGAATCAGTTTTAAACATTAGACTAAAGATGTGACTCCCAGTAAAGGTGTACGATTCTTGTATTGCATGTGGCATGTTAGAAAAATTGCTCCTATTGCATGTTATTTATATTTATCCACATTTTTTACAAGATACTTTCATTTGTCATTATTAAAATCTGAATTTTAGACAGATTCTTAGCTTGTTGGACTTTAGCAATTGGATCATACCCAGAAGCTTTTAGAGAAATGCTATCATCACCATGAAGCTCTATGAGTTCTTTCAATTCAAACTTGGACTTCTTCAGTACTTGTGCTTTTCAAAAAAGATGTCATAAAGTAAATATTACAGATTGGCAAGACTTTTCTTCAAAAGTTGTATGGAAACGGTTTCAACGTCATTTGTCTACAGACCTCAGGTCCAGATTTACATCAACTTCTTGCCAATTTGGTGGATCTATTAGTGCTGTGCATGAAAGACCTTCTGCATCTGACTGTTGTGTTTTGTAGCAAAACCAACATAGATCAGGTGAAGCAAACAGTCTCTATAGTCTTTACATCAACAGGGCTTCAATTGTGGTCTGCCACTTTTTGACCATGGAACTCATTTTGTTCCAAGAAAGACCCATACCATATAAGTAGGCAGTTTTGCCTTGAACACCCTTAGCCTGAATTTTCCAAATTCAACCTCATCATTCTATATAGTAGCAAGGCTTCCTGCAAGCACACAAATCCTGAGGCCATCAGAGGCAATTTTGGTTTCATTAGTTGTTGTAATAAACATTTCCCAACATTTCTTATGCTGAACATAATAGGCAATCTCTCATAAAAACAAAACAAAACAAAACAAAACAAAACAAAAACATGAACCAACCACTTTCTTTTGGCTCCCTTTTTGCTATCTTATACAGTGTATACAGCCATGGAGCTGTTCTGAGAGCCAAGTCTGCTTATCTTCTTAAAACTTTAAAACCCATTGATACATGCTGGATGAGAACATTTAGCCACATTATCCAGTCTAGAAATTTATGTCTAACCATTAATACAACTGAGTATTAAGTATGTTGTATACAGATTGTTATCTTAAGCATTGAGGAATATTCAGGATAAGTTAAATTGTTCTCTTCTTAAAGAGTCTGTTTATATTAAGAAAAACACATTTAGCTTTCCTGATCTACATAAGGTTCATCACTGCACAAAACAGTGTAATTCAACTGTATCAATTAAAAAAAAAAAATACTAAGGCATACAAGAAATCTCTAAACTGACTTTTCATGTATAATTTGTACATTTATGAACCTTGTAATGTCTTCTCACATTCTTACTCCTAGAAATATGTAGTAGCTCTTGCCACCTGGGACAGCAAAATAGAAGTTCAGCCCAGCAACTTGCCTTCTTTGTTCCTACTCTTTTTGCTCCATAAGGGTAGTTCTTGTCGACTGACTCACATCTGCCATCTAGTGGTTTTTATGGCATAAACTAGTTCGTGTATTGTGTATTGGAATGGTGGGAGACAGAATTTGAGGAACTATCAAATATGAAGGGTATGTTCAAAATATTTTGAAGAACCAAAAGTGACAAATTTCCGCTGCAATCTAACTTTCATAATATCCTTTTAATTACAATTCTAAAGAGTTAAACTGACATGTATCGATCAAATCAACAATAATTCTTAGACAAAAAAAGGAAAAAGTGAATTACCTTTTCTTTTTAAAAAAATCATAATATCAAGTTACTATATTCACCTGAATATCTACAGTTCTGTGGCATGAAAATTCCTATTTTTGTTAATTTTCCGTGGTATATGCTCTATTTTGTGATCTACAATCTTCTAATGTTGATTACATCCAACATACCCAATATAAAATATGGTTTTAAATGCTTAAAAAAGTGAATAATTTAGGGTATGTTGTATGTATTACAGAACAATCAAAATATGATCTGCCTCTGTCCATCTGGTCATGAGGTCCTACTTGACAATTTTAAATTATAATTCTAAATTTTGATTCCTGAATGTATATATATATATATATATATATATATATATATACCTATAGTTATTTCAAGAAAGACATTTTACCTAAATTCTATCACTAAGTTTGAGCATATACTAGTTTCAGGATAATAATACTCCCCAAAATAGTAATGTGTTATCACTCAGCTTGAACAAAACTAGTTTTTCTTGGAACATTTAATGATTTTATAGGACAAGCTTCCTCTGAATACTGTGATAATCTGATAAAACTAGGAATCATACTAATATCCATCAACTGAATTACCCCTTCCACCCTAAAATAAGCTTTTGATCAGAAGTAATAAAAAGAGCTTATTACAATGGGGAAAAGCATTACACTGAAAAGCAGATAGCTATCTTGTCTTTGATGAAAGGATTTGATGTAATCTAGTTTGTCTCCATGTGTATCATAACAGGGGCTCAAGTTTGACAGCTATAACTAGCGAGTTGGCCATTCAACAGTTTTAATAATCCTAATAAACATACTCCTAAAAAGCCCATTTTGTCAGGTTAATGAATAACTCCTGAAATCAGGGTCTCTCTTCTATGTCCATTTAGCAAATGCTGAGGGGGCCAAGGAAGTAGATTGTTAACTACAAGGAAAATCCTTTCACCCATGAGATTATTAAACTCTTTTCAATAATAGTTTCCAAAGAATTGGTCTTAGCACAGAGCCAATATCAAAGAAATGTTGACATTCTCTTTTCTTTGGTACTGTTACTCTGATAAATGGTTGCAGAGAGGCCTTTTAAGGATGTTTTTCTGATTTCTATTACATCATAACAAATCGTCCTAAAATTTAATGGATCAAAGCAATATTTTACTATGCTCATATACTTTGTGAGCCAGAAAGGTAATAGCGGGAATGGCCTTTCTCTGCTCTATAATAGAAGACTCAGCTGGGATGTCTTGATGGCTGGCAAGAAAATGTACTAATATATTATTTCTTCTATCAGAAAAATACAATGAAAAGTGCTGATTTATATTTGCTGATTCCCATGATGTGAATATTCTTGTTATGCTTAATATGAAGGTAACAGTATGGTGCCATTAAACTACCAGCTCACAAAATTTCTGAAAATTAGCACTCTCAAAGTATGAATAGACTATTTCTAGCACACCATGTCAAAGGATACCTCAAATATTTGGGGATAGAAATATTTGCTTGGGAGCTGTCTTCCTCATCCTCACATCTGGTGCCAGGATCAGATTAGTGGAAGAGACAACAAGCTCAATTGTGACATTATATAAGAGAATCCATGTGTTACATCTACACCACTGTGCCCTCAACATAGTCAGATTTCCTTGATCATGGTTTATAATCTAAAGGACGGTGTACTGGTGTCTATCCAGAAGCTTTCTGACTTTTAAAGTTCTAGAATCTGAAGTCAATAAATATGGTCTCCACTATGCTATTGTGGTCAAAACAGTCACAGGATCACCCAAATTCAAAAGGTAGGGAATATGGTCTCCTATCTCTTGAAGTAGAAAGAATTTGCAAAAGGAGCCATTGTTTTGAACCCCTTGAGTTTTGTTGGGTTTTGTCAGTTTTACCAGGATCACGACTTATGAAGGTGGAGTGTGTGACCGGTGAGTGGCACAGAGAAGTCTAGAAGAGCCCAGACTTCATAGTGGCAGCAGTGGGTACCGACGATTCTGCAGTACATGCACCTGCCTGCCACGTAGAGCTGGAGTTAAAGGGAAAAAGTCAGATTGCCCTTTTTGCACCACTCTTTTCGTTTGACACTATTACCATCTATTTCTGTCTTTATCTCCAGATTTCTGAAGCTGCAAATTAGCAAATGAGCAGAACTATTTCATTTTGGTAGCGTTTTCTTCTTGGATTAGATTTTATTACATATCCCTTTATATTCTACTCAGTAGTTTGGAGACAAGGAGACGTTTTAGGATGGAAAATGATGAGCAGAGGTTTCCTTTTGTAAGATACCTGCTTTACGTAAAAACATGCCACAGTCATTAAGTCATGTGAGACTGACTTCATCAGAGAAGTGTGAAGATTCATTGCAGTTTCCTTTGTGTAGCAGGGAAATTCAGAATTTCTGAATCTATTAAAATACCTCTGTTCTAGTTCTTGGGCTGCTGTGTATATTTATTGTATTTTTTAAAAGAGTTGTGGGCAGATTTCCTTATCAGATGTCAGGTAAGGCTATGAATTTGTCATGTGTCTTAATTCAGTAACTTTGCTTAGATCAATTATTTGTCTACTTTCTGTTGTGTTTTGGAATCTCAATAAGTTGCATTATAAAAACTCTTATATTCTCTGATTGACCCTTGACCTAAAATTTAAAAATTTAATCTTGTCACTTCCTTTCTTTAGACTTTTCAGTACAGTTTATAACATTCAACTCATCTCATTATCCTCATATTCTTCATGATCTTCAAAATGGTCTATTATAGCTACGACTCAGTCTGTCGAAGTCTTATTTTCATAGGAACCCCATTTCAAGAGAGCACAGCTGATCAGTTAAATAACTATCTCTCCTCCATATACCATGGGACACATTGTTCTGTCAAATCTAACCTGGACATGCATTCCAGATTTCCATTTCTCAGAGGAGTGATGGCCTATAAATATGCAAACCATTACTTCAATTAGAGTTCACTTTTCATTCAAAAAATATGTATCTGATTCTATTATGCACCAATTTCCTAGACATTGTGTCTTGGTTACTTTTCTCTCATTGCCGCGACAAAATACTTGGCACCCAAAATTAAGGAAGAAAAGTTTTATTTAGCTCACAGTTTGTAGAGGTTTCAATCCATAATCTGCTGGGTCCAAGGCAGAGTGGCACATGGCAGAGGGCAACAGTTTATGGTGGTGAAAGACAGCAAAAGCAGCAAGAGCTAAAGGGGAGGAGCACAAGAGAAGACTCTGTCCCCTATAGTGTATGTAGGTTACCCACCCTAGGTTGGGTGTAGCACTCACACCCATAATCCCAGCAATGAACCATCAATCAATCACAAACTCTAAAAGCCTGCCTCCATGACTACGTGATACTTTAGGAGGACATCCAGAAACAAACCATAACATTCTGCCCCTGGCCCCACAAAAATTCGTGCACATTCCTTTTTACAAAAAGCATTTAGTCCATCTCCAAGAGTTGCCAATGTCATTTTTATTGGATAGTAAAACCTATTACAAAAATTTCACAAACACCAGAACCTGGAGCTTTCAGGACTAAGTTCTGGTATCCTACTGCAAATACCATTAAGGGAACTGTTTCTTCTTATTTGTATAATATTAGAAGTTTTTGACATTCTTATTAAACAAAATGTATACTTCATCTAATACATATCCTAATAATATTCACATCTTGCAAGTCTGCAATTAATAGAAACTGTATGTCATAAAACACTGAAAAGGCATGTAGAACTTGTAATATGGGAACTTTCCAAATATAAAGAGTATGATCAAAAGATTTAAGAAGCATTTAATAACAGATGTCCTTTATAGCTTCACATCTCATTATGTTTCCTTTCCTGGAGGTGAAGAGACACTATGTCTTGCAATAACTGATGTTCAAATATTTATGGAATTACTATGTAAACCCATATACCTTTATTTGCAGTTTGGGAAAGCAGTGTTCCTTGATTTATAATAAAATCTTACCTTTGTTACTGTGACATGTAGCTGAAACATGTATGTGCATAACAATATTGATTACTCTAAAGTCTAATGAAATAATGCCAAATAACCATAGCTGCACATTTAATTTTAAAGTAGACCAGGAGGTACACACGATAATCGATTTCACTTATTCATTTAAAAAACTTCTGGCACATGTATATTAAATTTGTACAGGTGTCAAGAACTAAGTTAATACCCAAATACAGAGAGAGCCAAAGGCATAGAAACAGACCCTAGTTATTCTCAGAGGACTTATATTCCTATGAAGAAATAGAATGAAATTTAATAAAACTATTTAAAATTATATACCATGATATATTGTGAATACAAAACTTCAAAACACTGTAAGAGAATCATGGAGTTAGAAAAAAGGAGATGCCTATTTTATTCAGAATCATGAACTAATGCCTCATTAAATGAGCAATATTTAAAATGAGATTTACTGAGAAAAAAACTGACCAAAGAAACAATAGTCCAGGCATAGAATGCAATATATGAAAATTCTGGGTATACTAGGAACCAAAGATAGGCTGATAGGGCAAGAACATAGTTTGTCAGGGAAAGGCTGACACAAAAGTTGCCAGAAAAACAAGCAAGGTAAAATTCATGCAAATCCCGTCACCTGAATGAAATAGTTTGTATTTAAACAATGTAGAAATGTATCTGTAGATTTCAAAAGAGTACAATGTCACAAATATAATCATAGATAAATAATTAAAAGGGACACCCTCTACACAGTTTAATTGTGTCATTTTCATACTGAAAAAAATGTTTATAGATTGAATATCTCTTAACTGGCATGCTTGGGACAGGAAGTGTTTTAGTTTTCAGGAATTTCTTTAAATTTTGAATATTCACAATGGACTTTTCTACATCTGTAACCCAAACATTTGAAATCCAAAATGATCACCAATGCTGCAAATGCTTCAGGTTTCAGGGTATTTTGAATTAGATTTGGATTAGGGGTGCTCAACCTATAATTTTATTTTGACTCTTAAATATGACTTTTGCTTACTGATATGTGTTTACAATCCCAGATACTTGTGTATGTGCCAATAACAAGACAAATATTTTTTTTGACATGTTGAACCATAGTTTCATGACAGTGAATGTAGAAAAACTTACTTGTTAAGCACTAAGAAATGTGGTATTAATGTGTAAAACTGAACTCAATGGTGGTATTGTCAAAATCATTTTCATAGCAGTTTATTAAGAAAAGAAGATTGTGTTATTTCCCTCCAACTTATAATATATACATTTCCCTCTTTTGTCTATTCAATTTTCCATTATTTTACCTTTGTTTGCAGAGATACTGCTTCTTAACCCATGTCTTTCACTATTCTTTTGGAGGTACCCCCTATTAAAGATTATCATTTTATGTGGTTCTTCATTACTAAATTTATAACTGATAGTAACTCCAGAAGTTTGCTTTACTCTTCATGTCAATACTCTTTTAAATCAATAGTCTCTTTTAAAATAAAAACAAGTGTGAAACTCCAACCTTTCTAACAAAACATTTAAATGCAGGCTTTCTCTGTCACAATCCAAGCACAGAGACTGAAACAGCCTAGAAACTGTTTCCTGGGGTTTTTGCTCACCTTCATCCTGGTCCCTTAGCTTTCTTTTTCCGAAATGGCCATTGGGAATGTGAGTTACTATATTTCAGTTGACTTCATATATTTTTTTCTGTAATACAAGGATTAATTGTGAATAAAACCTTGTGATTATTTAAGTTACCATTTTAAGTTACAATTTAAGTTACCATTTTGATGATTTATGGTCATTTCCTCTAACTCAAATTTTTAAATGATCGAACACAAATGAAATAAATTTTGACTGTTAATATAATTTTGTAAAAAGCCATCATGCATTATGCATTTATTGAAAGAAGAAATATTCAACAATTATATCAGATCAGACATTTCATCAAACATTCTGAACCTGCTGACAGAATTCATATTTGCATTATGTTTTTAATTTTGATAATCTGTTATATGATTGAAATATAACTTATCTTTAATGTATTTTATGAACACTGATTTTAACAGATTTCTGCTTGTAACTTCGTTGTATAACCTGAAGCTATCATGTGGTTATTTATAAACATGAGATAGTTTAAAGGTGAGATCATTTGCAAGATGTCATCGAAATATAGGGTGAATACTTAAAAATTTATTACAGTAAAAGATACAAGGCTGTTTATTCTCTCACAATACTCTACCTCACTTCAAACACACTTATCTCATAGTTACTGCTGCTTTCTAAAGTAGCCCTGAAAGTCCTCTTTCATGAGGGTCTTTATGATATGCTGCTGCTGAATGCACCCAACAGAAAGGCAGGCTCCTAAAAACAAAATGGGCCTTCATCCACCTCATTTACGGAATATGTCCCATGAGATTTCTGGCTTTCTCCCAAAGTAAAAATAACCATGAAGTTTAAATGTTTGGAATGAATTCAGAAGATTGAGGCACCAGCGACAGCACAACTCAAGACCTTCATGAAGAGGGTTTCCAGAAATTCTTCAGAAAGTGGCAAGAAACATGGGATGCATGTATTTAGAGTAGGAGGAATATATTGAGGGGAATTAATGGTAAAATCCATTATTGTAATAGATCCTTTAAATATTCACCATATTTTTCTATCACACCTCATACTGGTGGCACATATCCATAAAGATATCTGTACTTTCTGTTAAATCCCATAGCTGTTACTGGAGCATTTGGAGTGCCTTGTATCGAGACACGAAAGGTCACTAAGAATGACGGTGGTAAAACGGCAAGCCCAGTCCCCCTCGGGAGTATCTAGTGAAGTTGAAGTCCTCAAGGCCCTGAAATCTTTGTTTGAGCACCATAAAGCCTTGGATGAAAAGGTATAGTATGGAGAAAGTTTTCAAAGTGACTTACAATTTTGTCACTAGCATGACAATCTTTGTCTTCATTCACTGACTCACCTGACTACTCAAGTAAGTCAGTTCAGAGAAATGTGTTTGAGTTATATGAAAAAATAACTTTTAAAAATAACAATGGATTACTGTACATATAATGATAATGCTCATGATCACATTCTATTTTTATACCTCTGAATCTATTGCTTTTCCAAATTAGACCTCTATTATGGTATGTTATGGCCTTAATTCAGATGATCATTTGAAATTTAATATGATTTAAAATCATTCACTTCCCCCCGCTCTCTCTCTGTCTCTCTCTCGCCCAAGTCTTTGCTGTGTCTCTGAAATGCATGTTGTAGATGCCAAAATAGGAGGCCACTAACAAACTTGCAACTGTTTTGAAGTGTAGATTAGGTGTAGCTTGACTTTTAGACATTTATATTAGAAGCATTCTGAATTTTTAGGTCTCTAATATGTTCATTTCGAATGTGCATTTTAAGAGTCTCTGCATGAAGCAGCATAAGTTAATGGAAGAAAAACTTGCTTTTAGGACTTTTTAAAAGTAGCTGTAAGCTTCTGTTAGTTGCTAGTGAAATAAATTGTACTGGCAAATAAGAAGATAATATCCTTTGGAGATTAGTAAGGTTTATGACATGATTTCAATTTTGTGAAATTTCAAAGGATGAACTTTACAAATTAATAAAGCTATAGGATTTAGTACAGCAGGAATTGGGACATTTCACTATAAAACATATGACAAGTTCTGAGCATTAAAATTCAAACTAGGGATTATTGCCTATTTATATCTAACTTTTGAGCATGCAGAAATTTTTGTTTTGTTTAATATTTATATACTTATATACTTTATCACCAGTCTTTCAGATGTTCATAGAGTAGATTATGTGAAATATGTGTATAAAGATAACCACAATTCTGTCTTCAAGATTATTAACAAAGTATTGTAAATCATTTTTTTCATTTTAGCAATGAGAGGCAAGTAGTTTATACTTTTGAGTTAAAATTGTTACTATATAAAATAGAAACCTATGCTAAATATAAGGCTAAGTAGTCATTTATTAACTTTTAGTTTTTATTTTATTTCTTCTTTCATCGAAAAAGTCCTTTGTTAAAATTTGCCATGACCTATAGAATATTTCTTTTGCATTCAATGCACGAACCGAGCAGTTCATAGTTAGTACTGTATATTCACTTATCTATAGCAGGAAATGCTAAAATAATACGTGGACAACATCACACTCACAGAAGAAGTAGTGAGTAATTCTGTTTGAGTGACAAGCAAGTGAAGAATGTCTTTAAGATGGAGTGACAATTGATCTAAGTAAGTGCAGAAAGATACTTTAAGAAGGTCAAAAATAAAATAACTCAGATCTGTAACCCATGGTCTGTTTGGAGAACATTTAACAGTTTTGAATGAATAAAAGAAGGCACTAGAATGTGTGATTCTGTGTGTTCCCCATAAACCCTTTGACAGCATTTATGTGAGGGATTCCTCTATAAAGGAATGATTACCAAAATGTGAATATGATGAACAGTATTTAAGGTTAGTAACCTAATGACACAAGCACTTTTTAAGAAGAAATGGCTGTTGCATAACTTAGGATCTAAAGCTAATTCACTGTATAGAAATTATGTGAATTAGGCATGACTAAAAGAAATATTCTCTAATATAATCCTAGGAGATACAATAGTATTTATTAACTTGCCAGAAATGTCCTATCCATAGGTGAGTTGAGGGGCAACTGAATTGATTATGAAGTAAGTAAAGCTCACTAACTTAAAGGGAAATTCCATGAGCTTGAACTCTGAAATAGGCACACATGAACAAGTCTCTGAACTTCTGTATACGTCTATTTTCTCTTCGTTTAGATGAGAATAGTAATAGGACTTACATCAGCATTGTCAAAAGGATTAGATATGATGTAATGCACAAAACTTTATGCAGGGCTTTTCATATGAAAAGTCCTCAACTAATCTTAATGAACAGAATTATTAGCATTTAGCATGAATAAATTTTCGTGTTTGCTGAACTTTCAAAAACTATGTGGAAATGTTGGCAACTCTAAACAGCATTCCATTTAATAACTGAGAGAATACACACCTAAGTGGCTTCACAGACAATTTCCCTAACAAATAGTAGATCACAGCCTCTTGTGGAGATGGGGAGAGGTGAAGATATTGATGTATAAAGTAAATACACATGCTAATCTAAATTCTATGGCTATTATGTCAAAATGTAGAGAGAAGGTAAGATGCAATTAACTGTGCTTGGGGATAAAAGAGAACTATCAACTGTACCACAGACAGTTTAGTACATGACAACTGAATAAGCTTTAACGATGGAGCACAGATGTGGACATTTATAGTGATTCACAAATGTCTATATTGTTGTCCACTTACTTATATACCCAATGAGTTGTGGGAAATAATTTTCACAATTAGCTAAAACCAACAGTAATTTTGACATTACCTTCAATATGATCACCAGTTTCATTGGCTGGAGGCAATGAGAAATATCCATGTGTTTTGCAATTATTCAGAAAGCAATGACTATTTTTAAAAAAACATATTTGACAGGCATGGTAAGTACAACTCAAAAAAAGATTAAATCTTTTTCCTTCCAATTACATTTTCAGGAGCAAACATCACAGTGTCGAAATTGGATTTGAACTTCTAACTTAAGCAGATTTCTTCACAAAAATTTTGTGCTATAGGATTGAACATTCCCCTAATGATACTCTGCCGTATCCAAATTTCAGTTCGTAGTGAATTCTTCTTCCATCAGAGTTTCTCTTCCTCGTACAACACATCTGTCATGTTCAGGAATACAGATTATTTTTTAATTTCAGGAATAAAATGTCGGTGACCTTGAATTATATTTTAGAGGAAAAATGCTTATAGAAAGTGGATTTACTAGATGAAATTAGATATCAAAAATTCTGCATGTAAATTGGCCACGATGGTGCATTTTTGTAATCCTATCACTGTAGGAGGCTGAGGAAGGAGGATCATAAGTCTGAGCCTTGCCTGGGCAATTTAGACCCTGTCTAAATTTTTGTTAAATGATAAAAATGCTGAGGATATACATCGTTCAATGTGAACACCCTGTGCATGCTTCCCAGTACTGCAAAGAAAAAAATATCTAGGTGGATTAAAGATAATACATAGTTGAAGGTTACTGTCATAGAAGAAAGACTACATAGGTAATAGATTCATCGAAGTGATTTAATTTTTTTAAAAACTCAAAAAATTAAAATACACAGAGGCTATATCAACTGTGCACTTGTGCTTAGGAAAAATTAAAATCATAATTTTATGCCTTTTCAAACTTACCTATCTAGCTTAACAAGAATATAAAATTCACCAAGAAAAATAAGCATAGTGTTCTGTTGGTGGATTGTTCAGAAAAGAGATAAAACTAAACGGTTAGTGATAATGTACAGTGTCATCCTATCAATGTAGTTCAAATCAGGTAGGTCAGGTAAAATGGTAGTACTCCTTACAACATGGGAAGTTTACTCCTTTGGACCACCACCCTTTAGCCCCACTGTGATCCTGCTTTTTGTTTTTGCTAAGTTTACCAGCGATAAGGGAAGAATGAAGCCCATGCGTTCCATTTATCTGTGTCTCTTCCAAAAATTGAAAATAAAAAGAATAATTCATAATCATATAAAGTTAGTAAATCAATTTTATAACTTGAAATACATCCAGAAATAGTTTTATTTACTCATAAAGATATTTATATTTGCATTACTTTGTGGGTAATACAATCTGATCTGTAAAAACAATTCTAAATTGATTGAATGGTGATTATTCCATTTTTGTATTGTCTGATAAGCTTAATAAATTTTATTACTCGACAGTTTATATCATGGGGCTACCAAAATGCTTATTCTTTGGTAAATAAAGCCAGATTTCCAGATTAGCAAATACAACCAGAAAGATGTTATATTTATAGTATAATCTGAATTTGACCATTCCTTATATGCCTTTGATGACTCTTAGATGTCTTTTCAGATATAGTATCTTAACCACTCCACAGTGTTCTAAGTATGACCTGAAAATTTTTGCTTCTAATAAGTTCATTAACTTATGTTTAGATGGCTTCATATTTCTGTTTTTGACAATTAGAATTTCTATATTGTTTAGAACACCAGTATTTTACAGTTGGTATTTTAGGAGGCAGGTATAAAGCCTAATAGTCACCGATGTTCGATAGACAGCGTGTCTATTGCAGCCTTCATGTTGTCTGCATTTCGTGTATGAGCTATCCCACTCATTTTCACAGCTTCAGAATATGTGCCTCTTTTCTATCTAAACTGTTCATAAAAACATATCCTCCAATACAAATAATTAAAATTTCCTTCTAACTAGCTGTTGTTTGGTTATTGATCAATACCAATTATGGATTTTTATGGGAAATTAGAAACTTATCTAAAGCACTTATCTGTCAATCTGGTATAGCTAAATATGATTATGTGCAGTTGTTTTTGATATTTAATGTATGCATGTATTAATACTTTTCAGAGATTTGGAATATAACAAAATACAGTTAATGTTAAAACTCTACAAAGATGTTTGTCTTGCTTATTTAAGATATGCTTCAGGAATCAAGTCCACTCAGTCACCTGAACATGTGTTTGCGTAACACACCATTAAAATACATGATTGCAGTTCTTTTAAAAAATTCCCTAGTTAAATTTTAGGCAAATATTACATTATTGATTTTGTTTGCCAAATGACAAATAATAGCATTATTTACATAGTTATTAATTCCAATTTCAAAACTTTTATGTATCTGGATTTGAATGTCTTATATATTTAACCTATATTCCTATTTAAATCTTATTAGAACAGAAAAAAATACCATGTATTGAAATATGCTGTCACTGAACTGAATTAAAGTTCATAGTAATATAATTATAATATTAAAAACATTTTTACTGTGTAAATACTGAACCATAGCAAGGAAAACCTATGTTAATTAATAAATAACTAAACTTGCATATTCAATCTATAAGTTTTTAAAGGAAAATTAACCTGCTATAGTCTTTCATTTTATTCAATGTTTTTTCTCTGAATATTATACTTTTGAGTAAAGCATATTTATAAGTCTAAACATAACAA
>RJWM01043397.1:0-13825 GCA_004363535.1 Dasyprocta punctata
AATTTGGTTTCCTTGGGTATATTACCAACCTCTTGAAGCCTCAGTTATTGAGTCTGTAAAAGGGAGGCTATTACCCACCCTGGGAGGCATGTTGACTTTATACAGGTCAGGTGGTTGCATTAATGATCCTCTTGTTATTTTCACCTTTTATCAGCAACCTTCAGCTCAAAAACCTCCCAGGTTACACATCACTTGAAAATGAAACCTACAGTGCTCTCGCATTATTCCTCCCGCAAACCCTGGGCTCTGCCCGATCTGAAATACTGGCAGATTCCACTTCCCTCTGTGTTCTCACTTAGCAGTCAAACCACCTCTGTCCTGATTATCTCAGGACGAAGCAATGACTCTTTCCTCTGTGGCAGCTCCTCTGTGCAGTTCAGGACCAACTATTCTTTTAGACGAGGCAATTCTCCATTACAATCTGCTAGCCAGGCGACATATGCCTGTAATCCCACAGGCTAAAACAGGAAGAGTCCAGGTGTGAGACCAGTTTGAGCAACTTAAAGGAGAGTCTATCTCAAAACAAATACATCAAAAAATAAAAAGGGCAGGGGATGTAGCTCAGCGGTAGAGCATCCCTGGGTTTAATCTGCAAGCAAAACAGCAACAAAACTGCAGAGAGCAGGGGCTTTGTCAGGTTCATCTTTAACCCTTCAGAGCATCTCACATGTAGCTGATGCTCAGCAAACACTTGTTGAAGAACAATGCATTTGCCTTATTTCAATGGGCTCGCTCACGCTGTGGAATCAGATGTTTGACTATTCTCAGCTCAACGTTACTTCTTTGGCTTCCTGAGAGCACAGAAACATTCAAAGGTGCTCTGTTCCCTCTTTTACTTGAAAAGAGCTTTTGGAACTGAAAAATAGAGTGGCTTCTCCAAGCCTCATCTTCTGCCACTCCCCCATACTCAAGGGGTCCATACAGGAACGGAACTACCTAGCATCGGCCAAAACAGGCCTTTCTCACGCTTTTGTTCCTCCGCACGCATGTGCCAGTACCTCTGCCGAATATGCCCTCGCTTCGGCTGCTCCGCCTGCCTCACTTCAAATCATCCTCCAAGACTCAGCCTTTTCCATGAAGGCTTCTCTGCAGCGGACCAAGGATGACCCCTCCTCAGTCTTACCTCAAATAGTTGTAACAGTTAGAGTGGCATTGTTTACATCTCCGCTGCCTCTCTGCACTGTGCATTCCTTGTGGGCCAGGATTGACTGATTTCTCTCATCTGTTTCCTATTTTTTAATGGCCAGGATTTCTTTTCATTTTAGCTTCTTTCCCTAGAACAGTGCTTACATATATTAGGTGTATGGTTCAGTCCATTAACGAACAGATCCATGAATTCATGTCACACTGCAGTGGGTTGTTTTGTTTGGTTGGTTTTTATCTTGACAGGGTCTCGCTTTGTAATTCAGGCTGGCCTTAAACTCACTGCGTAGCCCAGGCTAGTCTCTAACTCAAGGCGACCCTCCTGCGTCAGCCTCTCAAGTGCAAATGCGCCCCCATACCCTGCAACACTGTAGTTTGTGTAATGTGGTTTCTAAACATTTGAAGACCTGGTTCTGCATTATGTGCTCTCTTTTCTCCGCTGTCAATGCCAAGGTTTAGTAAAAAGAAGGAAAAGTTATTTGAACATGAAGGTGTTATTCCTTCAGGACTGAGCGCTAATTTATCCACTCCAACAAGGAGGGGGTTACAGTGACCAGGGGTCGGAGCCAGGCGGGTGCCCCCTGCTGCGAGGCGCGATTGCGCAAGCGTCTCGGCATGCGGAGCATGTATCTGCCGGGCCGCTTGAGGCGGAGCGCTTACACTCTGGGCCTTTTCCGCCTGGGGAAGCCTCGCCGGGGCGGAGCGCGGCGGGGCGGGGCCGCGTGGGGGAGTGCTCGCGGAACCGCACCAGGAGTGGAGGCGCTAGGGCTGTGCTGCTTGGGCTCGCGGGCGGCGGCGGCGGCAGCGACTAGCACGACCGAAGCTGAGGTGGTGACGGCAGCCTGAGTAGACGCTCCCCTCGGGGAGCAGCCGCAGGGTCCGCGGCCGCTCACAGCGCTGCGGAGAGACAGACGGGGTGCGACGAGGGCAGCTGCGCCACGGTGAGTGCGGGCGGCTGCGGTCGGCGGGCTCCGGTGTCTCTTCCTCCCCTCTCGGCGGCGGGGTAACGGGCCCAGCCTGCCCGGGCCGCCGGGCAGACCCAGGGTTCCGGTCGTGGCGGCGAGGCTCTGGACGAGGAGCGAAAACTCCGTGTTGCGGATTCCGCGTTTCCCTTTTTGGGGCGCTTCCTCCCTGGGCACCGTGCACCTCAGGGCCTGGACAGAGCTCGGGACCCCAGGAAGAAGCCCGAACTCCCTAATGAGTTCTCGTACCCCCGTCGTGAGGGTTTGAGTAGAAGGGAGCCTGGGGCGCCCGAGAGGCCCGGGGTGGTCATTCCGTGAGTCAGGCTGCCTCAACCCGGGAGGCGGGGGATTCGGTGCAGCCTGCAAACGTGGTGATTGCTACTCCTTCGACCGGCACGGCAACCACCTCACCATCTCCTGGCGTTTTGGGGGGACTTTTTTTTTGCGGAAATTACCCACTGTGACTTAGAATACTTGCTCCTGGAGCCCGTGGAGATACCTCTGTGCCGGAGGTTTTCTTTTTTAAGCTACTTAAAAAATACTGGTCAGGAAAAATAAGCAGCAGATCGCAGCACTTGGAGAATGGCTCATTTGCAAGGCTGTATACGTGCGTGACTGTGAGGCAGATGAATTAAGGCTTATTTAGAAAGTGACTCTAGGCTTGCTTCAAATGCTGTAAAAATGCAAATTGCAGAAGAACGGAAGTGCACTTGAAGTCTATGTGTAGGTGTTGTTGGCGCTCAAAAAACTAAGACGAGAGATGTTCTCTTCAGTCTATTTTGGCTTTTTTACCGCTTTCACTCGCTCTCGGTCTGATTGCACTAGGGACAAAATGCTTACTTTTGTAACACTAGACATCTGCTTCTTTCATCCCTCTTTTTTTCTAGTCTACTTCCTCTTCCTCCTTTCTGCCCCTTTTCAGGCATAATTTTTCACACTTTCTGCCTTTTTGGCGCTGTAGTTTTCTTCCTCCTTTCAGAGTACGTCTTTCTCAGGAAGATCTCTTCTTTCCTGCTTTCATTCCTTTACCTTTAAGCATCCACTGTGACCTTCAGCCAGCCAGATGGGTTGCTAGAGAGCTGTGTGAGACTTAGGATCTCCCCTTGGGAACTGGGAGGCTCAAAAGATTGAATTCATGCATAAGTAATCAATAGTTCCACAAGGTCACAAGTGTAGTTTGCTTGTGTTTTAGTTTTTTCTTCACTTTTAAGATTTTTGTGACTGCTTTTGTTTTTCTTCCTCTCTTTGTTTTAGTGAGGAAGGTTAGGTCAGTTTAAGGTTTAAGCAACTTTGTGTAGCTAATGTTAAAAAACGAAAATCAACTGTAAAATACATTGACAAAACCTGAACAATTTAAAGCACTATATCTTATTTAGACTATTGACAAATTAGTGAAGTCTACTCATTGTAGTAGTGCTAATTTACTCATCAGTCTATTTAAAAATATTGGCATCTTACTATATTTGGCTACCTTTGCCTTCTTTCTCCTCCTGGTGTTAGTCCTGTTCTTCTACTTCTCTGTGCTGAGATCAAGCCCAGCACCCCCCTGCATGCTAAGCATGAGTTAAAACCTCACCTGTACTCCCTGCCCCCCCTGCATTTGTTTTTGAGAGAAATTTTTATATTATTATTTATTTATTTATTTTTGGTATTTTGAGACAGCGTCTCTTCCTGTGCAGTTCAGGCTGACCTTGAACTCACTAGGTATCCCAGGGTGGCCTCAAACTCATGGCAATCCTACTGCCTCAGCCTCCCGAATGCTAGGATTACAGACATGTGCTACCATGCCTGGCTAGAAATATTTTTATTTGTTCCTTCCCATGTTCAAATGTTTCCATATTTCAAGGGAAAAGAATTAAATTTTAGTCTGGTGTATTGGTGCTCACCTATAATCCCAGCACTTCAGGACATCCTGTCCCAGCTGGACAGGAGCATCACAAATTCTAGGTCAGCCTGGGCAATGTATTGAAAGCCTAGCACCCTCTGCTGGCCTTCGGTCAATGAGTGTATGGCTTCTACCCAGTCATGGGTGGAGGTGGAAGCAGCAGTCAGGATTCACAGACACTCATATGCCTGAGTCACACCCAGGGGCAGGGCTTGGAGCTAGGAACTGGGGGACACGGAGAGGGCTGTGTGGAGAGGAAGGAAATCGATTCTTGCCTTGTTCGAGCCCCTGACCTAACAGAGAAGCGTGGCTGGGTTTCTACAGCACTAGGCCCCTGCTGCATTCTGCTGCATTCTCAGTGGACCTCTCCAAGGCCGGGCCAGGGGGAACAAAGGCTAAGCCAGGACTCAGCACACAGGGAGATGGAAGTACTTGACCCAGCCTCACCCCTGCTGGTGTCCGGGGTCTCATGGAGGGTAGAGCGTCCTTTTTCAGTTCTCAGCATGGGGCTTGCCTTGTGGTTTGCTTTGCTCATGGAATGAAGTGGAACTGAGAATGTGTAGTCCCACGCTCAGGCTTCAAAAGACTCTCCAGGTTCTCCTGGCTGTGTAGCCAGCCAGCTCATCTTGGGAACGCAGCAATGCTGGCAGCTGTCCGCCTGCCAGGCTCATTGCTTCAGCAGCCTCTGGCCCCGTTTCTCACCTTCTGTCACACGGGGCCAGGATGCTCTTGCAGTCAGCAGGTGGATTCTCCGTTCTTGTTCACTGGGATCTTCTTTTACTCACCAATGTGCTTAACTCCCACTGATGCGCTAAACATCCTGGATCAACCTTGTCTTTGGAGATTAAGTGGAAGATCTCTTGCTTCATCTGCAAATCATCACTTGGAATCACGCACATTGGCATGGATGGGGCAGGAAGAGGGTAGGTCTGAGTCTGGACAGAGCTGCTGGAGGGAACTGAGCAGCACACATGTGCCCCTTGGTGGGTCAGGAAGGCTGGAGCAGTGCATGTGGAAAGGATAAGTGGCCCAAGCAATAGCTGAACTCAATGCCCCAGGTGGACCATCTTGGGAAAGTACTCATCTCACACATTTTTTTTTACAGTATCCCTCCACACCTGTGTGCTAGCTGGCCAAGGGCTGGCATTTAAACAAACCAAAACCAAAACAAAACAAAACAAATGAATGTAAATTTTCTAACATCTTGTAAGGATGAAGAACTGCTACCAAGATGGGATGCACATTCATACATGAGTTTGAGGATTTTGGCCGAAAGACAGGACTTGACTCTTGAGTGCAGTAGGCTCAGTAAGTCCAAGTACTCTGGTGACCCCAACACCCTGGGAGAGGGCCCAGAAGGTGGGCAGGTGGACAGTCTCCTGTGGGCAAGAGGCCAAGTATGCAGGGAATGATTGGCTCATTCTTTATGTGGAAGTGGGAACTGCACTAAGGACCTACATGATGCGCTACATCCCAGCATTATTTTACTATTTCTTCTGACACAGGGCCTTGCTGAGTCACTAAGTTGCCCAGGTTGGGCTCAAACCTGTGATCCTCTTGCCTCACCCTCCCAGAGTGGTAGGGTTAGAGGGATGACTGTCCCACACCACTGTGTAACTGGTTCTCCAAAAGCAGAGGAAAGTGCATGAGAGTCCTGCCCTACTTGTGGAGGATGTGCTTTTGGTGGCAGGGGCTATCTTGGGTGATGAGGGCGAGAAACCACACTGCCTCTCCTGGAAGCATGACAGCCACAAAGAATCCAAGCTTTATTCTGTTTTTTGCCTCTGCTCTTGTTATGTGCACACACACACATTTCACTACTTGCATTTTAATTTCTCACCATATGGCTAAAAGTCATTATACATTTAGGTACTTTAGTATGTAAAAATGACTATTTAGAATCACTGCTGAAACAGGACGGGCTTAGCCAGTGACGACCTCTTCAAGCACTCCAATTTTTTTATCCTTGACGGTCGACTCTGTGGGTCCTCCTTGTGTGATGACTTCACAGAGCTCCCTGGAGAACAATGACAAGGCAATGAAATGTTTGCTGCCCCATCATTTGAGATAGGAGTATTAAGTCATCCCCAGCCACTCACCCTACATGCTTTGTGAAAATGTCATCCTCCTCAGAGGATTTGTCATGTAGCTTGGCTGCCACTCTTCTCACTTGGGAGGCACTGATAGGTCTGTACAGATCCGTAAGCCGAACTGGGCAACCAAACCCAGTGCCGGCCTTCTGGAAAACAGAAAGGGACTTAGAACCTCTGCTTTCCCCTGCCTCTTCCACCCCAGCCCCAAGTCCTTCTCAGGTTTACCTCCTCTCCTTGTTCTGTTTTGCATCTTCCATGCCAAAGTTGGGAAAAGCTCCTTGTGAGAAAACATGTGCAAGACAATTAGTGAGGGGGATACATGTTATTTTTCTAATCTCAAACTGCACACCCTCAGGTCTCATGAGGACAAAACCTGTACCTTGCTCCATAATCACAGGAGACAAGTTTGACCTAGACCTGGAGTTCTGAAAACAGTTCCACAGTGCTGGACTTTCAGTGGCTCCATCTGTCACCAAGGGCCTCAGAAGCTCTCCGGGAGAGACCTCTGCACCTGGCCCAGCCTGGACTTACACCGTCAGTTGGGGATGCTTGTGCAGTGAGCAAACTGCACAACTATACTGAGTGAAAGCATTTCACTCTCTCCAGAGCCTTTCACATCAGTCCCCTGCACACTTAGTACCTCACGCAGCCCTCGTTGGGGAAGGAGGAGAAGGTGCTTCTATTTTCCTAGCTGGTTTGTCCTACATATCAAGAAAATACCCACATCTGACCGTTCAAGTTCTACAGTTCAGAGATTTTCATACCAAGGACTGTCACTGATAAGTGAATTGTGAAATCACTTTAAAGGATAATTCATACTAAAAAATAGGATGTCCTCTTTTAGCCATGTGTGGTGGTATATACCTGTAATCCCAGTATTCGGGGAGGCTGAGGCAGGAGGATGGCAAGTTCAAGCCCAGCCTGGGCAACCTGGAAAGACCATGTCTCAAATACATAAATCATTGAAGAAAAAGAAACTGAAGATGTAGCTCAGTGCAGAGGCTCTGGATTCAATCTCCAGAACCACCAAGAAAGAGAGCGCCTTTTACACTACAAACAGAACAGAAAAATTCAGAATGCACCGTTTCAGAGACTACAGCAATCCACAGCATCTACACACACTGACTCATGATAAAACATGGCTCTGCCCAAGTTTGGTGCTATCAGAGGAGCCGGGCCAGATGCTGAGATGATTACTAGCAGCAGGACCACAGGGCAAGGGAGTTTCCCTTTCTTTCTCACCATTTCTTCATTGCAAAAAAAAATGAGACAAACTACCATCCTGCAGGGCTCTCCCAGTGAGAAGGCTGTGAGGTTTGAGTCAGTGAACTGAGGATTCACAAGGGAACTGGAAGTGTGAGAAGATGAACTTCCGCCCCCTCCAAGGAAGAATGGAAGGGCCCCACCTTCCACCAGCCCCAGCCTAGCACCTGGGTTTCCTGTGCAGCCCCAAAAGGCTTCTCCACCCCAGGAGCAGGTGCACCCCAACCTATCACCTCTACCCTTGGTACTGGCTGCCTGGTGACAGTAGGTGCCTGCCTGCTTGTCCTGCTCATCTCAGCTTTGCTGGAGCCGGGTGAGACCTCAGGGGATGGAAGGGTTCTTCTGCTGCAGATGGGCTCTGCACTGAGAGATCCAGAGATTTAAACAGCACATGAGTTCTAAGTTCTCCTCTAGAGCTAGTACCAGTGCTAGTAATGAGTTTTTCATTTAAAGATTGGCAAGCTGGGCATGGTGGCGCATGCCTGTAATCCCAGCACTTGGGAAGCTGAGGCAGGAGGATCGTTGCAAGTTCGAGACTAGCATAGATTACAAAGAAAGCTTAAGTCCAGCCTGAACAGCATAGTGAGATCCTGCCTCAAAAAGACAAAAAATACGTTAAAAATTTTAAAAAATAAAGAGCAGCAGACTCATATTTCCCTTGAGGACCCTTCATCTTCCTGCAAAGCTCTTCTGTGATAACAATTCTGTTTTGGAAAAATACAGTGTTGAGTGTCCACCACTATCTCCCAATTTTCATTCACTCCTTTTATTAATTTAAGCTTTAGTTACTCTGCATTATGAAAACTTTCCTAGAGACAGAATTCTACCCTGTTAATTATAGTTGATTGACTTTCTGAAAGCATCTTACTTAGAGTCTTGCATGCAGCTGGAACATTCTTTTATCCAGTACTGAACTCATGGCTTCTGCAATGAGATAGGTAGGTAGGTAGGTAGGTAGGTAGGTAGACAGATAGACACAGAGAGAGACAGAGAGAGACAGAGAGAGAGAGAGACAGAGAGAGAGAGGGAGAGAGGGAGAGAGAAACAGACAAGTTTTTGGTTTGAGTGTGTTTTTTGTTTTGATTTCTTTGTTTGTTTGTTTGACACAGCCTTGCTAAGCCACTAAATTGCCCAGGCTGTGCTTAAATCTGCAATCCACCTGCCTCAGCTTCCCCGAAGGCTGGGATCTGGGGCATATGCCACCTCTTCCAGCCTTTTAGAGTAGTACCTCAGTTCATGAACTTAATTCCTTCTATAGTTTTGGTTGCATGTAAATTGCAAGCACATGACCCCATGCTGGTCCTGCTTCTTGGGCTCAGAAATTAGTCTCTGCTCTCACCAAAAGAGAACTCACTCCTTCCTTTCGGAGCAATCTTACCTTATCAGTATCACAAGACTGACCCCAAATCAGACTGCTAGGTGACCTCACAAGAAATCCTGACCCACAGATAATACATCTGTCTGCACCATCAGGGAGTCTCAGCACTGCCAGAGAGGCCTGGGGGCCACAGCCATGCACAATGGGAGGTTACTTGGTGAGAAGAGAATTCGAACATAGGGAGCAACTGAAGCCAGCAAGAAATAGAAAGGGCAGAGGGGTTAAATCCATACCCCCCAAAACACAGGGGTAACCTTACCAGCAGACCTGACTCCACATCTGCTGGCCCCAGTTTCATCTCAATTCCTGCCCAGTGAATGTCAGAATGGGCGCAGCCCACACAGGCTTCTTCTTCACCTTTTTATGCTTCAACTACTGACCAGCCCTTCACTGAATAGATGTTTTTCTATCAGGCTCCACTTTAGCTAGTCTGATACACCAGGAAGCCATTTGGTCTTTACACATCTCCACTCTGCTATATTATATACCTCTCATTTTTCTTTTTTTTTTTTTTTTTTTTTTCGAGACAGGGTTTTGTGATGTACTCCAGTCTGACCCTGAACTGTGTAGCACAGGCTGGCCACGAACTTGTAGCAATCCTCCTGCATCAGCCTCCCAAATGCTCGGATTACAGCTGTGTATCACCATACCCAGCTTTGTTACATGCTGACCTTGGTGTTTCTCTCTTAGATACTTATCTTTTAAAAAACTGTCTACCATATTTTTATTTTAAGATGTGGACAAGCCTGGGGACATTGCTCTGTGGTATGAGTGTCTGCTGGCAAGTGCAAGATCCTGAGTTCAATCCCCAGTCCAAAACAAAAAACAAATGGACACAAATTTCTTAAGAGGGGACTGGGCTCAAGAGAACTAGGGGACTCAGAAAAGTCTGTGTGAAGAAAGACAAGCTTGAGTTGGCTTTCAGCACATTCATGAGACTGCCACAAGCAGGATGAAGTAAAAGGATTATAGACAGAGCACAGAGAAATACAGGAATGGGATGGTATAACTAGGGCATGGGGAGAGGCTGCTATGGCTGGGACACAAGGTTGCCACGAGTGCAGAAAAGGTAAATTAGGGAAATTATTAGGTGATTTAATTGGGGGGGAGAGTAAAGTTTGTCAAATAATGAAATTACCCTTTAATAATCTATCAGATGAAAAGTAAAATTGATACACTATTATATAATCAGACAAAAGGTGAACAGAGGCAAGCTCCTTTAAATATGACCTGCTCTGAGAAACCTGACAAAAGACTCAGTGGCTGGGCTTTAATTGAACCTATCAGACAGTGCCTCACGCACTAGAGACAGCAGCAGCCGTGGAAAGCTGAAGAATGTACAAGACACACTACTGTCTCGTGGCGCTATCCTTTGTCCCTAGAGTGAGGTCAGCTCCTGGAGCACAGCGAGTATGCAATCAGGGAGGACATCAAACTCCTGATACAGTAGCTTTGCGTTGGGGAAATTGTCTTTCATGGCATTGTTTGGTCATCACAATTCACTTCTCCACATGCCCAAGTGACCTGTTATCTTGGTTTTAATTCTTCAGAGATATCTTAGGAGTGGAGTTCCTTTAAAAATCACTGGAAAACACCAGATATGCTGATGCATGCCTGTAAGCCCAGCATTTCAGAGGCTGAGGCAAGAGGATCACTGGGAGTTGAGGCCAGCCTGAATTACATAATGAGCTCAAGGTCAGCCTGCACAGGATAGCAAGCCCTAGTCTCAAAAAAAAAAAAAAAAAAAAAAAAAAACCACCAAACAAACACAAACAACAAAACACCTCAAAATCATGTTATACCTGTAGGCCTGGGACTTGCCCAGGCTTGTCTGGCACACCAGAGGCGCTCAACTTCTTGCAGCCAGACTCAGGGTCCCAGGGGCACCATACTCCGGGATACACTCCACCTAGCTGCCTGGGACCAGGAGGCCCTGGCCCCCACCCAGTAAGGTGGAGCCTCCACCCCCACGCTATAGGAGGGGGCACTCATTAGCTGCGCACAGGATCCAGCTCTACCCGGTCCCGCGACTCAGTGCAACCTACCAGGGGAACACCTGGCCAGCCTCACAGGACACAGAGGTACTGAGCCAAGCCCAGCCCAGGACCCCAGAGCTGCTCATCAGGGACTGACCAGCATAGCTACAGGGCCTTGGAGAGCTTGGGCTCTCCCCACCAGAGTGCAGGGCGCAACTATGGGCTCCATTCTTCAGTACAGCAGTCTGCGTGCCAGGCCCTACAGCTGCGGCCACACCCAGCCAGAAGCAAGGCCCCAGCACTGTAGGCCTGGGACTTGCCCAGACTTGCCTGGCATGCCAGAGGCGCCCAACTCCTTGCAGCCAGACTCAGGGTCCAGGTGGCACCACACTCTGGGGTATGCTCTCCCTAGCTACCTGGAACTGGGAGGCCTTGCCCGCCACCCAGTAAGGCAGAGCCCCCACCCACATGCTCCGGGAGGTCGCCCTCACTGACTGCACACAGGATCCAGCTCTACTGGGTCCTACAACCCAGAGCGACCCACCAGGGGAATGCCCAGTCAGCCCCGCAGGACACAGAGCCACACAGGTTCTAGAAGAAAATGACAAAATGAAAGACCAAGAGGCAGTCTCAATCCCCCAGCCCACTGAGAACACACCCAAGGGACAGTGAAATGGAAGATAGTGGGAGACACACAACTGAACTTTCTGAAATGATAGAAAATGCAGTAAAGAAACAGCTCGATGAAATTATAGAGAAACTCAAATCAGAAATATTCTCTCAGCTAAAAAATGAAATGAGAATCATTATTAAAGAAATGTTGTGTGTATCTAAAGAAGAGCAAGATAAAAAAATAGAACTTAAGAAAATGATCGAAACTTTGAATGAACAATATAAGATACAAACAGAATGCATGAAACAGATACAAAGGGAAATGCAGGAAATGAAAGCTTCCATGGAAAGTTTGAAAAACCGCTTGAATGAAGCTGAAGGTAGAATCTCAGATCTTGAAGACAGCATAGGAGATCAAGGCCACAAAAGAAAAGATCTCTTAAAAATAGTAAGGAACCAAGAAACAACAATTCAACAGCTGCAAGACGATGCCAAGAGAAATAACATAAGATTAATAGGCATAAATGAAAAAGCAGGAGTCAATACTAATGACCTGCGAAGACTATTCACAGAAATAATAGCAGAAAACTTTCCAAACGTGGGAAGAGAATCTGAAATACAGGTAACTGAGGCATATAGAACTCCAATTGACCATAACCAAAATAAATCCTCACCCAGACATATCATAATAAGGGTATCAGAAATACAGCACAAGAACAAAATACTAAAAGCTGTCAGAGAAAAGAAACAGATCACCTATGAAGGAAAGCCTATCAAAAACACAGCAGACTTCTCAACACAAACCTTTAAGTTAAGAAGAGCTTGGAGTGAAGTATTTCAAATTCTGAAAGAAAACAACTTTCAACCCAGATTGATGTACCCTGCAAAACTATCCTTAAAAATTGATGAAGAAATAAGATACTTTCATGACAAAGAACAATTGAAGAAATTTATGGCCACCAAACCAACACTACAAAGAGTACTGAAAGACACTCTAGAAAGAGACAAAGATAGCTACAATCCTAAGAACAATAATAAAAGGAAACCACTGAGCAGAGCAAATAATTAAACAGAAAATGTAGAAAACCAACAACAGAAAGATCATGACAGGGATGAGCCAGTACATATCAGTTTTATCAATCAATGTAAATGGTCTCAACTCACCAATCAAAAGAAACAGACTAGCAGAGTGGGTTAAGAAACAAAACCCAACAATATGCCGTGTACAACAAACACACTTCATTCAAAAGGAAATTCACAGACTAAAAATCAAAGGCTGGAAGACAATACTCCATGTAACAGGAACCCAGAAAAAAGCAGGGGTAGCTATTATGTTTGCAGACAATGCAAACTTCAAACCAAGAATGATCAAAAGAGATAAAGAAGGTCACTACATACTTGTTAGGGGAAAACTTCAAGAGGAAGAGATTACAATCATAAATATATATGCACTGAATATGGGAGCACCCAACTATGGAAGGCAATTTTTAATAGACATGAAAATCCAAATAAACAATAATACAGTTATAACAGGGGACCTTAATAGCCCACTGTCACAGAGAGACAGATCAACCAAACAAAAAATCAGCAAAGAAATAACAGAACTGAATCAAACTTGTGAACAAATGAACCTAGTAGATATGTACCGAGTATTCCACCCATCAACATCAGAATACACATTCTTCTCAGCTGCACATGGGTCATTCTCTAAAATAGATCATATACTGGTCCACAAAACATGCGTAAGTAAATGCAAAGGAACTGCAATAATTTCATGCATATTATCTGACCATAGCGCAGTAAAATTGGAAATGAATGGCAAAAAAACCTACAAGAATTGCATAAGCACATGGAAATTACATAATACTCTCCTAAATAACCAATGGGTCACCGTAGAAGTTAAACAAGAAATTAAACAATATCTACAATTGAATGAAAATGCAAATACAAATTACCGGAACCTGTGGGATACAATAAAAGCAGTCCTCAGAGGGAAATTTATAGCACTAAACTCCCACATCAGAAAAATGGAAAGAGCACACATCAACAACCTTATGCTGCACCTCAAACTTCTAGAAGCCCAAAGGAGAGGAAATTATTAAGATTAGAGCAGAAATTAACGCAACTGAAACTAAGAAAACAATACAAAGAATTAATGAATCGAAGAGTTGGTTCTTTGAGAGAGTAAATAAAATTGATAAACCCCTAGCCAACCTTATCAAAAAGAGGAAAGAAAAGACTCAGCAATATGAAATGAAAAGGGTAAAATCACCACAGACCCTGTGGATATACAGAAGATCATCAACACCTACTTCGGAAACCTTTACTCACATAGATTCGATAACAGAGAAGAAATGGACAGATCCCTAGAAACTTATGAATTACCAAAGCTGAATCAAAAAGATGTAAAGCTGCTGAATAACCCAATTTCAGCTAATGAAATTGAAAATGTAATTAGGACCCTACCAACAAAGAAAAGCCTGGGCCCTGATGGAGTCACCGCTGAATTCTAC
>RJWM01043398.1:0-13829 GCA_004363535.1 Dasyprocta punctata
ATCACAAACATGCCTTCTCCATCTGCTTTAATTCCAAACTCCAACTCTTTACACATCTCAAGTGCAACCTTTTCTGTCTCCATGCACATAGGGTACAGCCTTCAAATTCACCATTTAATTGTGTCTCCTGCCTATTAACCCTGCTTACAGGTCCAGAACGGTCAGAAGTCAGGACACTAAGAAATCAAAGTTTTCTTTATCACCTCCCTACTAGTTTCTCATCTTTATTCAGGCCCCTTCCTATCATTTCCCCAAAATCTCAACACCCTCCTGACCAGTTCCCTTACCATCATTCATTCCCCTTACCTGTCTCCCCCAGGCCTGAGAAGGGTGGGTCAGCCACAGGAGTGGACGCAGTCTGTACCTATCACCCTGAACCTGTGGGCCACAAGCTAGACAGAGAGCATCTGTACAGGGAACTGAGCCTGCTGACCCATGGTGTCACCCAGCTGGGCCACTACGCTCTGGAAGAGAACAGTCTGTATGTTAATGGTACGTGGTGTTTTGCAGCCCACTGTATCACCTTACAGGCCTCCTTTATTCCTTCTCTGCCTTCCAACACTTCCTCACTTTCTTTTCCTCTCTCTATTCCTCTGCAGGATACACCAACAGGACTGCAGTAACCATGCCCAGTGGTGAGTACTCAGTGACCATCAAAAGTCTCCATCACAACCAGGGAAGGAAGCGCCAACTCCCTGCACACATCACCAATTTTCAGGCAAAGAAGGAGTGGGGATCCAGGCTGAGAGGTTGTCACAGTTACAATTAGTTGCTCATCACCTCCATGTCTGGTCACAAGGAAATGCCATTTAATCATAGTGGGGCAGATGAATGGAGGAAACCAGTGAATAACTCAACAGAAATACTGGGAGTGAGAGTGTTTGATTGACACCTCTGTTCCTCACCGGGGATTGAACTCACAACCTCACGCCTGCCAGGCAGGTGCTTAAGCCACTGAGCCAAATTCCCAGCCCTAGTTTTTTGAGGCAGGGTCACACTATGTAGTTCAACTCACATTGTAGCCCAAGCTGGCCTCGAACTCACAATGCTTCACCTACCTCAGCCTCCTGAGTGCTGGGATTAAAGGCGTGCACCACCACGTCCAGCTGACACCTCTGTTCTTCACAGATTAGTAGCTTCCAAATCATTCCCTGTGTTCCTTCAGCCTGTGATGTTCTAGTGAGTACCTAGTGGGCCTCAGAAGTTCTCAGGTTGCATACTGGGAAAGAAGCTCCAGTTCCCTGCCAGCTTCTCCAGTGGTCCAGGGAAAGTAAATCCGGGTCACAGACTGAGAAATCTTTGCAGTCACAATGAGTTGTCCATCACGTTCGTGTTATTGGGTGCATCTGGCTACATTTCTCGGGCAACTGAGAAGTCCCAGGGTATCACAGTTAAGGAGAATAAGTGAGGAATTTCACAGAAACACTGGGAATGAACCTGTTAGGTAATAAGCTGTTAGGTAATAAGCTTTGTATCTCCCAAAGAGTTCCCTCCTGCCCTGCAGCATGTGATAGTGTGGTGTTAGGCACAGCTTGTGATTTAGACATCAGACCTCAAGGATCGTTAGCCATTGTTAGGGCATCCAGTGGGACAGTCCATGGTCTCGGGCCTGTGGTCCCAGACCCTGCTGTTCCATGTGCAGCACAGGTCTGACTGAGCAGGGCCTCTCCTCTCCTCCCCTGCCACAGCCACAGGACCTCCCCTGGTGCCCTTCACCTTCAACCTCACCATCACCAACCTGGCCTATGAGAAGGACATGCAGCCTCCAGGATCCTGGAAGTTCAACAGCACAGAGATCATCCTGGAGCACCTGGTGAGAGCCCTGCCCACCTTCCTCCAGCCCAGCCCACCTCACTCCCACCTGGCCCCCTTTTTTATCAGTGTCCGTTTGCAATGCATAATGGTTAAATTTGTATGGGAGAATTGGCGCAAGTATATAATATATCTTTATCATTTTCCAACACCGTGCCCCTTAATTCCCCCCTCTCCTCTTCTAATCTTATCACCAAAAAGTCTGCCTTCTTGTTTCTTACCATCTGTCCTTCATTTTACTTTTATTTGTACTTGGATTTCTCCTATAAAACTTGTTATATTTAACTTTCTAAGTCTGACCGACTTCACTTAACGTTATGATCTCAAATCCCACCCATTGTCCTGCAAATGGCCTGATTTTATTCGTCTTGGCTGAATAACACTGCGCTGTGCATAAATAACACATTTTCGCTATCCATTCAACTGCTGATGTGCATCTGGCTGCCTCCAGAGCTCAGCTATTGTGAACTGTGTTGCTGCAAACATGCGTATGCACACACTATACCATGATATCTTTTTTTAACTTTTTCAGGAGTACACCTAGGAGAGGTATGGCTGGATCAAATGGAATTTCTGTTTTTAATTCTTTGAGGAATTCCCATGCAGATTTGCATAGCAGTTGCACTAGTTTACACTCCCACCAACAAGATAGAAGTGTTTTCTCTTAGTCACTTTCCTCATCACGGAGACACAATACCTGACACCCACCCCTTAAAGGATGAGAGGTTTATTTTTGGCTCACAGTTTCAAAAGTTTGGGTCAGAGATAAAAAGTAGCATGGTGGAAGGACCTGCTACAGAGGAAAGCCACGAACATCATGGCTGCTGGGAAGCAGAGACAGAAGGGAGAGAGAGCCACGCTTCCAGGCCACGCCCCCAGTGCCTGCCTCTTCCAACCAGCCCCACCCCCTCATAGCACATCAGCCGTGGATTCGTCACTGGGTGAATCCACTGCTGTGTATAGCCCTGCCTCTGAGTGCATGAGTGATTTGGAAATTATTCTAGCTCTAAATCATAACAGATTCCTTTCTCCTCACACTGAATTTATTACTTTTTGTGTTTTTGGTGATAGCCATTCTGACCGGGGTAACCTGGAACCTCAGAGTTGTTTTGATTTGCATCTGCCTAATACTAAAGAAGAGGAATATTTTTACACGTCCTTATGGCCAGTCGTACTTTGACCTTTAAGAAGTGTCTATTCAGTGTATTTGCCCCCTTTTTTTATGCCAGCCATGTCCACTCACCATCTCTGCCTCTCCTACCAATCAAAGGACCAGCAACCATAATGACCTTGCCCCTACCTCTCTGATTCTCTCTCTCTTCTCTGCAGCTCAGCCCTTTGTTCAAGAACACTACTGTTGGCCCCCTGTACTCTGGCTGCAGGCTGACTTTGCTCAGGTAAGTCCTGAGAACAATACCTGGCCATGGCTGGCCTAAGTGGTCCTAGGCCTAAGGGCTTGTTCAGCTTCTCTGCTGTATCCACTGTGCGTGTCTGAAACACAGGTGGAATTCAGGAGGCACCAGAGCCACCATCAAGGTCTCCTGGACCTATTACCTTCCCACCAGTACTATCTTGAAATTCTTTAGTCTTTCAGCAGGATCGGACCCCTAACCTGATCATCCTTTTTGAATTTCCTTCTTTCTTCCCTCTCTTTTAAAAAGAGGCATTTTCTTTAGATGTTCTGTTCTGACACCAGTATCCCTCTCAAAACAACCATACTTTTTCTCCATTTGCCTTAGTGCCCAGTTGTAATCCTTAACCTGTCTCAGGGATGATCTCACTGGTCCTTATGCCATGAGGTTACCTGTTTCAGCCCCACAAATTAGTAACACTTTTCCTAACTACCAGTCTCTTCTCCCAGTGGTACATTTGCCCAAAGTCAACACAGTCAGAGAATCTGTGTCTCATTGTCAACCTGCCTACCAGATTTCTCATTTCTCTAGCCTCTTCCTGTTCTGTCCCAGGACTCTCACATTTTCACCCAGGGACAAGATATTGATTATTATTCCTCTACTTCATCCTCCTCAGTCCCAAGAAAAATGGCTCAGCCACAGGTGTGGACATGCTATGCAGCTATCACCTGGGCCCGATGGATCCCAAGCTGGACAGGGAGCGACTGTACCAGGAGCTGAGCCAGCTGACCCATGGTGTCACCCAGCTGGGCAGCTACACCCTGGATCCTAACAGTCTCTACGTCAATGGTGAGCAGCAGGCTGCTGTGCTGTCCTTCCCTTTCCAGGCCTTCTTGACTCCTTCTCCTCCTCCTCACTCTTTTCCTCTTGCTTCCTGCAGGTTACACCCAGCAGACTGCAGTCCCCACACCCAGCAGTGAGTACTCAGTGGCTCCAAGCAGCTCCTCCCCTCCAGGCTGGGAAGGAAGCCTCAAGCCCTGGCCAGCTGTCCAGCTGTCAGAGCAGGGAGCCCAGGCTAATAAGTCCTTGCAATGGAAATTAACTATTTATCATCTCTGTGTTTACCACTGATCCTTGCCACATTTCTCTAGCAAAACAAAGAAATGCCACTAAAAAGTAGCTGGGTGGGTGAATGAAGGAGTTCAGTGAATAATTCAGTAGAAATGCTGTACATAAGAATGTTGTGTTGTAAACTATGCTCTCCAAAGCTAACTTCCAAACCATTCCATCCTTACCGCTTATGATGCTTCGGCACTGCCAGCAGCTGGTGGTTCAGCCAGTAGACCCCAAGGCCCCTCAGCCTTTGGTGGGATGGTCTCCTATCTCGTGCCAGTGGCTCCACACCTTGCCTGTTCTTCATGTCCAGACAAGGCCTGACTCAGCGTGGTATCTCTTCTCTCTCCTCTGCTGCAGCCACTAAAGCACCCCTGATGCCTTTCACCCTCAACTTCACCATCACCAGCCTCCCCTATGAGGAGGATATGGAGCCTCTAGGGTCCTGGAAGTTCAACAGCACAGAGAAGGTCCTGCAGGAGCTGGTGAGAGGCCCTGCCCACCTTCCCCTGGCCCTGTTCACCCCAGTCCAGCCAGCCCCACTGGTGCCCGTTTTAACACTGGGGGTCACTCTACTTACTTGCTCCCCGCATCAGTGACTCCCTTGCCCCTGACCCTCGGACTCTATTCTCCTCCCCCTCTCCTCTCCACAGCTCAAACCCTTGTTCAAGAACACTACTCTTGGCCCCCTGTACTATGGCTGCAGACTGATCTTGCTCAGGTGAGTCTGAGAATAGCAAGCCAAAGTTTGCCAAGTTTTCCCAGGCCCAAGGATTTTGATATGTCTGTATCTCTCTCTGTCTCTCTCTGCCTATCTCTGTCTCTGTCTCTTTCTCTCTGCCTCTCTCTGTCTGTATCTATCTGTCTCTATCTCTCTCTGTCTCTCTCTCTGTCTGTCTCTGTCTCTATCTCTGTCTCTCTGTCTCTGTCTCTCTCTCTGTCTCTGTCTCTCTTTGTCTCTTAATGTTCTCATCAAAGTTGGAATCTGTGTGGCACTGGATCTAGCACCAAGGTGTCTTCTGATCCTACCACTTCTTCCTGAACTGTCCTGAAATTCTGCAGTCTGTCAGCAAGATTTGCGCATCTCCCTGGCTGGTCCTTCTAAACTGGCACATTTCCTTTTGGTGTTAAATTCTGTCCCCAGGATCAAAACAACATGCTTGTTCACTGGCTTTAATCCTCAACTCCAGCTCTTCACCTGCCTGTGGCATGGCCTTTTCTGTTCTACTGCTCAGTAAGAATCAGTGAATACATAACTCTGTTCACAGACTGGGGCTGGCTGGATGTCAGTCTATTCAGAGCATCTACATCTTGATTCTCACCTATCAGTCTCATCCCCTGTGGCCTCTTTCTGTCCTGCTTTTATAAATCTCAAGACTCCTCCTTGAGCAATCCATTCATTGTCACTCATTTACCCCCTCTCCCCAGGCCCAGGAAGGACAGAGAAGCCACTGGAGTAGATATGGTTTGCACCTACCACGCCAACCCTGCAGGCCCAGGACTGGACAGAGAGCAGTTATACCAGGAGTTGAGCCAGGGGACCCATGGTGTCACTCAACTGGGTCCCTACACGCTGGGCCAGGACAGCCTCTACATCAATGGTGAGGGGCTGTGAACCTTTTTGAAGCCCAACAAATTATACATCCTCTCTCTTTCTTTTATTCTCATCAGCCCCTGTTCTTTCTCTACCTGTACAGGTTATAACCAGCAGACCCTAATGATAACCACCAGCAGTGAGTATTATAGATTAAAATTTCATTCTAGTCCTGTGAACTGCCTCTACCCAAGCCCCAACCCTTAGGAACAGAAGAGTCCAGGAGTCCATCCCTCTTCTGAGTAATACCATAAACTGGACAGGGATCTGTATCCACTAATTCCCCTTACACATGCCTTGCCTCCCTAGCATCTCTAAATGATGGAGTCTACAGCCCTAGCACTTGGAATATTTACCTCCCACCTTCTGCGACCAGTGCACCTCCATCAATGGTTAGGTCCATGTTAGAGTATGGGCTTCTTCTTTCAGCCTGGGCAAGTTTTGCTGCCAAAGATTCCTGTGCCTGACTGACACTGGGCTCACATCAGAGATCTTTAAGCAAGCCATCTGTCTCTCTCTGGGGTTAGAAAGTAGTCTTTCCTTCCTGTCAGTTGGGGAAACTGACTTCTTTTTAATGAATCACAGCCGTGGTGGCCCCAGTCACCAATGGATCATCTCTGCAGTGGCCAAGTTACCTCTTCCTCGATGATCTCTGCCTCTCCCGTTCCCCTTCCCCATCATCCATCCATGGCCCTGCTGATTACACCCTACCCGGCCTCAAATGTTATCCCCAACAGTGTATATTCCAGACTGCTGGGTGCCTATGACCACTTCTTTTCCCCTGAAAAACAAGAGCTGCTCAACCATCCAGCTCCTCTTCTTCCTATCAGCTTATCTTTGCATAGGAAGAAATAGAGAGGAGATGCACAGAAAGATGCATTGAGTTGAGAGTGGCCGGGGCCACCACCTACACCCCTCCTGCATGCATTCAGTGATGATGCTCTGACTTCAGACTGACAGTAGAAGAAGAAGAGCACCAATTCTTGTAACGACCGTCAGCACAGCTGCCATCACTTCCTTAAAGGTGGAACACAGCTCAGATTTCATTTGTGATCTTTTCTTTTTTTTCTCAGCAGCTGTGACCACTATGTCTTTCCCACCATCTTCTCCGGCTCCATCCCCTACAACCAGACCCACAGGTAGGAAGGGCCACAGGCTCATATTGATCCCAAAATAGTTGTCACCAAACAGCTTGATAGTCGTTCTAAATCAAATCACTTCTCCCATTGTTCACTCACTTTCCGAAAGAGCTCACCCATTTCTGTGGATTTTGGAAACCATCTCATTGTTCAGTGTCCAGCCTGCGACACACAGCAGCTTCTGGCCTTTGGTCGTCTCATCTTCTGGACCTCACTCAGACCCATTGGTCTCTGATGCCGAAGTCATCACTATTCCCCAAACCTACTTCCCTTCATCACCAGAGACAGAGTGTCACTCAACTCCCATAGCCACCCATCACCAAATACTGCCTCTTTTCCCTTTGGGATATCTCTCAACTCCTTCCTTTTTTGGGTCACTTTTTCACACAAACTTCGTTTAGGCCACCAGCATTTTTTTTTTTTTTTGGTGGTTTTGGTTTTGGTTTTGGTTTTGGTTTTTTGTTTGTTGGTTGGTTGGTTGGTTGGTTGGTTTTTGGGGGTTTTTTTTGTTTGTTTGTTTTATTTTTTGCTAGGATGACAGCAGCGTACTCTATTCTGGGTTCCTACTGTCCTCAACACAAAAACTGCAGCCTCCTTCTCAATGCGCATTTACCCATGTAATTCCCACCTTATTGACAATTGTTGGATGACTCCAATTGGTCCACAAGTTGCATTCAAAGCCCCGTGCTGCAGAGTCCCTGTGGCCCCTTTCTGGGCTCAGAGGATCCTTCCTTTCTTGTACCTGCACTGTTTGGTTCCCCATGGAGTGAGGGAGAAAAGAAAGAGAGAGAGAACAGGAGAAAGGAAAACAGGCCTTTACTGAGGGTATAGCAGGGCTGCTGAAGAGAAGCAGGCACCCTCTAGAAACATCAGGAAAAACCGTGGGCTTTTTATGTGGAATTTGACAGGAGCGGAACTAAAGGGGCGGGCTGAATGACGCATTGACAGCTGATAGGAGGAGTCTTTGCGCATGCACGAAAAGCAGGAGGTTTGACTTGTGGGTTTGCGAAAAGAACACCAGGGGGCGCTGTCCAGCGCTAAAGAGTACTCATACATGAGGGAAAACCTATCATGCACCTTCCTATAGCCTCAATGAAGGAATTTCAATTTCCTTGGGTGAATCTTGCTTGTCTCCCTGCCTGGCCTTTGACCAGGCTATTCCTCTTGCCGGGAGTACTCTCCCTACTTGGTCAATTTCCATTCACTTAACTTTTCACCATGCTCTCAGTTACTCCTGAAACGATTCTCTCTCCAGGGAGTTTTCCTCATCCACTGCTTGGGTTTCTTTTCTGAATTTTCATAGCCCTCTTCCTTGCCAACTCCCCTTGAAGCATAATCAATTGTTCACTTCCATGCCCGTGACATTGGTAAACTATGTCCTGTTGATCTTTGGACCCACCAGAGCTCATCACAGAATCTTGAGCACATTAGGCACCCCATAAATGCTCATCGAATGAGTGAACACGTATTACTGATCACTTGAGAATTTCACATTGCCCGCCTGTTTAGCTCCTGACATCCAGAGCTGATGTCCTGCAGTCTGGACTAGAAACAATCTTAATCATGACTGTGACCCAAACTGGACACTCTTCTTTTCTTCCAACACTGCAGCCAATGGTTCTACCATCGTACTGGTCATGCTCAACTTCACCATCACCAACATGCATTACACAGAGGAAATGGGGAACCCAGGTTCCTTGAAGTTTAACTTCACTGAAAGGATCCTTCAGCGCCAGGTAAGAGCTTTTTCATAGCCACTACCTCACCATCTCACACCTGCCTTTACAACCTCCCCAGTCATTCTCACTAATCTCCTTCTCTTTTCTCTGCAGCTCAGGTTCTTGCTAAATAAGACCAGTGTTGGGCCGTTGTACACTGGCTGCCATCTGACCGCACTCAGGTGAGACTCCCAGAGGGACTGATTCATCGGACTGCATGGACCTTCGTGCACCATATAGCAGGGCGCAGGCATCACTGAAACCAGCACCCATCGTGATGTCTTTACGCCTTCTTATTACACAGAAGGACTGAAGGTTTTTTATTCATTGACTTAGAGATGAGGAACTGTGTTTAGTGTACAAAATGCAGATGTTATTCTGCTTTAAATGAGAATTGTCCTTGTAAAAAAAAAAAGTAAAGCCACCACACTTCCCGTCTGCAAAGTGTTTCAATGTTTTATGTCTCCAGTACGAGTAGACTGTCCCACACAAATCACGCTTAGGGTACTTCACAGCTAGGCACCTCAGCATCTCCTTGTGCCTTCTCCTTTCTATCCTTTTGGTTTGCACACTCAGAGTGCTCAAAACTCGCTTTCTGTGTCCCCATGTCCTTCCTTCACCAGGCGTGAGAAGGGTGGAGAAGCCACAGGAGTAGACTTCATGTGCACCTTTCTCTCTAACTCTACAAGCTCTGGGCTGGACCGAGAGAAGCTGTACAGGGAGCTGAGTTATGAAACCCACGGCGTCACCCAGCTGGGCCACTACACCCTGGACCACACCAGTCTCTATGTCAATGGTGAGGGACCACATTACAGCACAGTCTCTCTCAGTTGGAATCTTGGATTTTCCCAAAGCCTTCAACAAAACTCCCATCTCACTAGAGTGCTTTTGACCATATTTCTCTTCTTCTGGGCCATTATGGGGCCATTGACCATGTTTAACCATCTTCAATCTTGTTACCTGGTCAACTCCTTCGTGAACATCCCTTTACTGCCTCTTTCCCTTTGTTTTTACAAAACACAAAAAAAAATCTACAAAATCTCCTTTATCCTTAATCCTTTATGTCTACCCAATCTTCTCAACTTTATTTTTCTATGCAGGTTATACCTTTGGAAGCACAGTCGCAACTCCCACCAGTGAGTATTCCTGGCCTTGACTTCCTGGGTTCCGTCCTCGCTTGCAGTTTGGGCAATAGCTATTCTTCTCCTCCTCTCCTCACTGAGGAGAAGAAGTGGAAGGGAAGTGTCTTCAACTTTTTCCTTCTCTTCCCCTGGGTCTTGGAGGAGAGAGAGCTCCAGGCAAGGCTGAAGAGGGCTGGCATGCAGACCTGTTCCCCCACTACATTCTGACCCGAATGTCGGGACGATTTTCATTTTAATTATCCCACAATCCTACCTTGTTAGTGCTAAAGGCAAACCAAGGCACAATAAAATTTAAAAAATTTAATTGAGCAAGTAGTGATTCATGAGGCAGGAACCATTAAACAGAAGATGGCTTTGAGTGTCCCCAAAATAGGAAAGAAAAAGGCCTGTATTGGATACACCAGAGGTCAAGCCAAGAAAACAGTCGATTAGTTATAATGTTGTGGTTCCTATGAGATCTCTCCCAAATCCCTAGTTCTATACATAAAATTGGCAACTTTCGATTGGTGAAGTTTCAGTTTCACTTTTTCTTTGCCTCAAATATTGGTTAAAAATCACCCAGCTTTCACTCATTTTTAAAATCAAGCAGTGCCAGGTTTGTTTTCATGGCCTAAATGGCTTTTGTGTTTTCGAGAAGCTCTCAATCCCAAGCTCCACTTTATTTTATTTTAGAAGTACTATTTTCTTATCTTTGAAATTCATGTCTATTTTTGTTGTTATTGTTGTTGTTGTTGTTGTTGTTGTTGTTCCAAGAAACTCTCGATATCAGTGCTACACTTGTTAGGTTTTCAATTACTGTTTATTGAACTCTTTTAGGCACTGGGCTAAATTACACATCCTATCATCTTCTAGGGCTGCTGTGACAAAATAACACAGCCTGGGTATCTCAAATAACAGGTATTTATTTTGTCTTAGTTCTAGAGACCGAAGTCCAAATCAGGTTTTGTTTCTTATGAGGCCTCTCTCCTTAAAATGTAGACAGCTGTGTTCTCCCTGGCCTTTCCTCTGTGTATGTCTTATCCAGATCTCTTCTTAAAAAGACCTTTGTTATATTGGATTAGGACCCAACCTAATGACCCTGTTGTAATTTAAGTGCTTCTTTCGTGTGCCTGTCCCCAAACAGAGTCATCTTCTGATATTCTGAGGTACTGGAGTACAGGACTTCAACCTATAATGGGAAGATGGCACTTATAACTTATCCCACAACTCATCACTCTCTCTGTTAATTCCCACCACAACTATGTGACTTAGCTTCATTTTGCAGATAAGGAAGCTTAGCCTTAGTTGGTCAAAACCTCACAGCAAATAAATAATAGAGCCAGTTCTCCTCACTCCAAATCTGATCTAACTCTGTGTGTTATTTATCACCTGATGAATTAGTCTAAAGGACATGCTGGTTGTGTGTGTGTACACGTATTAGGCTCAAGTGAATGGCTAAATCTTCTTCACATCCCCAGCAAGTTCCCTGTGATAAGAACTATCTGGGCTTTCAAGCATGAATGATTATTGCACATTCTTGAGGACGTGTCTTCTTCACTCTCTTAAACTCTTCTTGGGTCCATGGCTAGTGTCTTAGTTACTTTTTACTCGTTGCCAAGATGAAATACCTGACACCCAAAATTAGGGAAGGAAAGGTTTATTCTTACAGTTTCTTGGGAGTTTCAGTCCATACTTAAGTTGGCTCCAAGATAGCGTGGCATGGCGGGCCTGCTGTTCATGGCGGCTGTAAGCTGCAAGCCACAAGCTGTGCTGGCGAGAGAGAGAGAGAGAGAGAGAGAGAGAGAGAGAGAGAGGCGCGGAAGCGGAAGCGAACAAGAGGAAGACCCGCCTTCCATTACACTGTATGTCAGCTCCACCCCTGGGTGGGTACAGCACTGACATCATCAATCCCGGCGCTAGACAACAAACTGATCACAAGCCTCAGACTCAGCCCCATCAAAAGTATGTGAGGACTTGGGGGTACATAGCATACCCCATACAGCTAGTTATCCTTCCTTATTCCTTGCAAAACTAAGGTGGCTCTGGGTTGTTAAGATCCAATAACAACCATCTTTTCCAAAATAATAAGAAGAAAAGTAAGTTAACATCTGCTTCACTGACTGTTTTCTAATCCTTCAAATAGTTTGTGGAGCACTAAAGAACCAATTTGCTATATATGAAATGACAGAAAAATGAGTGGATGGAATGAGGGAGAAGGATGTATGAATGGTTGGGAAAAGGAAAAAGGAATAAAGGTGAGATGGATAAATAGAGAAAAGGGAGAAAAGAGAGATGCAAGGAAAGAAAGATGAATAAATGGGTAGATGAATGGATGGAAGTAAATATAAGGAAAAGGAAGAAAAGATGGATGAAGAGATGAAAGGAAAGAAAAGGTGAAGAGGAAAGCAAGAAAAGATTAGTGGAAGGAAGAAAGGAAGGGTGAAGGGAAGTTTTGACAAAAACCTGGGTAGAAGTTGGTATGAATGGGAAAAGGAGAGGAAGGAAAAATGCATGCATTCGTGGGTTAATGAATGAAAGAAAGAGATGGGAGGAGGAGAATAAATATAAGGTAAAAAACAGGATGAGTAAAAGGAACTGAGGGAAGGGAGGGAGGAGTAGGAAAAAAAGAATGAAGAAAGGAAGGAAGGATATAAAGAGAAGGAACCATGGATAAAGGGGTGGAAGAAAAATTATAGAGTGAAAACAAAGAAAGATTAATGGATGGAAGAAAGGATGGTGGAAGGAAATTGGATATGGAAATATGGAAAGAAAAGGATATAAACAAGAGAAAGGAATGAAAAGAAGGAGGAAGGAAAGGATTGTTGGATGGATGGATGGATAGGTAGATGGATGTGTGGAACAACAGACAAGATAAAAGGAAAAAGGATAGATGGATGAATTAATGAAAAGAATGGTAGAAGGGTGGAAGAGAAGGAGGGAGGAAAAGAGAATATATGCTTTAAAAAATGGAAGTAAAAAACAAAGGTAAAAGAAGAGAAGGAAGAATTATCCAAAGGAAAGGAGGGAGAGGAGAATAAATAAACTTTTCTTTTAGAGATATTAGACATGAGTTCATATTTATATTAAAACTATATGCATAGAAAGTCATCAGAGAACATTTATTACTTATTTTATGTAATAAATACCTAACATAATGTCTGCTCTGTGCCCTGCCTTGATTAAATACTGTACAAAGATTAATTTGTTCAAGCCTTGAGGTAGCAATCAGTATCAGGAACCATTAGCGTTATCCTATTTTACATCAGGGAGCTTTGCGATTGTTGATTAGAAAGAGAGGGAGAGAGAAGGAGAAGGAGAGAAAGAGGGAGAAGGAGGAGGGGAAGAAGGAGAGGAACAGGGAAAAAGAGAGGGAGAGTAATAGCATGGCAACATTGTGCGCAACCAGGAGAGAAAGAGTGAAGAATAATTTGATACTGGTAGCTAGTAAGGAGGGCATCCGGGATAACTCCCCAAACATTGTCTCTCCAAGGAAGCATTTGTATGTTCGTGCTGGAGCAACTTCTCATCACATGTAGAGGCAGGCACGTTCCTGGGTATACAGAGTTTCTTCCACACATTGTGTGCTTTAAAATGGCAGAGGGAAATACTTTTGCGGTGGAGAATTTGGCAGTGTAAGGAAATCATCGTGGACACAGTTTACTCCTGAACACCTAGAAGGTCTGGGCAGGATTTAGTCAGTTTCGTCTGGTTCTCTCTGAGGGGCTTGATCTGACACAAAGAAAAATGTGAAGGGACTTTAGCAGTCAGGGGCTTATTTCCAGAAACCACAGGGGCTCAACCCCAAGTTCCTACTTAGCAGTTCTCACTACATACAGATCCTTTTTCATTGAAAGAGTGCACAATGGTGCATGCCTGCAAATTTAAGGCAAAGCCAAGCAACTTAGTAGGACCCTGTCTCAAAATTAAATACAAAAATTTAAAGTGCTAGGGGTGTAGCTCAGTGCAAAAGGCCCTGACTT
>RJWM01043399.1:0-13822 GCA_004363535.1 Dasyprocta punctata
GGATGACAGGTGTGTGCTGCCTTTATCTTGCTTTATTCCCATCACCTTTCTCACTCCCAGGCCGTGGCCTGGAGCTGCACCCCTGGGTGTCCGGCCTGGGGATGAGAGCAGGCACACCTGCAGCACCTATTGGCTCTGCTTGGGGGTGCACTGTCTCCCTGTCTGCCCCCAAGCCCAGGAGGTGGTCCTTGGAACAGCTCGGCCTCACCTCCTTTGGGTCGCAGGCATTAGCACACAGCCCTTCTGTGCACCCCACACCCGGCTCTGGGCGCTAGGCTTCCTCACAGGGAGCTCTAGCCCTGGGGTCACCATGGCTCCCTCAGAGACCCGGCTGGTTGCACACACAGGTGACCGTCACTGCACAGCAGGTGACGCCAACAGCCAGGTCTGCCCCAGAACCCACCACTCACCCTCCACCGTCTCCTTCACCCTGATCTTCTCCTCCGAGAGGTCGTCTGAGTCGATCACCTGCAAGGACAGCCCTGTGAGGGCCGCAGCCCCTTGGCCTGGCTGCAAGCCACACACCTCCCCATCCCGACAGGGAAACAGCCAGAGGGGCCCCGGGCTCCCAGGAAGCCACCCCGAAGGCTACATGCGGCACTGTGGTCACCTGGCCCTCTTCCCTCTGTCAAAGACACTTCCTGCATGACACCAACATCCCCTCCCTGCTGCTGTGGCTGGAGACAGGACTACTGGCCTCAGTTCCCACCTGTGAGGCCAGCACCAAGGCTCTGGGCAGTGTGTGCCTGCACCCGGCGCCGCCCTGGAGAAGCTTCGGTAAACGCCCAACACTGCTGAGTACTGCAAGCCCAGACGCCAAAGACAGAAGAGTCTGGCTTGCAAACATCGCTGGAATTGCAAAGGCAGCCAGCAGACTCCCCACTGCTCCTGCAGCCGCACTCAGAGCCTGCAGGCTGCAGTGTAACCATGTGCAGTAGGGGAGCACCAAGCTGAGCAAGTAAGTAGTCACCTCCACTGTCCCGCCCCTCATACTTCTGTTCATATATCCCAAGCCCCATTATCACTTCAGGATTTTGGCGATTAAAGAAGCTCCCTTGTTCTTACACATAGTGCAGTGATGATGAGATGCATGAAAAAAAGGGGAAAGAAATTGAACTCTTATATGACAGTGAGACTTGAAAAAATCCAGTTGTCCCTTAACCTAAGCTTCTGAATCTGGAAGATGTGTGGGTCCAGATGAGGGCCCCAGGGTGTGTGGGAATCAAGGCCTGGGCCTTTGTGGGGTGGTCACATACTCCTTGCCCAGGTGCACCCGACACTCAATGTGCTCAGGATTGCGGCCAAGGGAACTGAGGTCCAGCATACAGATGCCAGTTGCGCGAGCAGCTTCAGGGCCACAGCTGGGCTGGGCCTCCTTCTGTTCCTCCTCTGCCAGGGCCCAGAAGGAGGGAACTCAAGGCAAGACACAGGCTGGCTCGCACACTTGTTGTCCCAGGACTCTGGGAGGTTGAGGCAGGAGGACTGCAAGTTCTAGCCCAGCCTAGGCATTTAACAAGACCTTGTCTCAAGATGAAAAACAAATTTAAAGAGGGCTGGGAATGTGGCTCAGTGTATTCAATCCCCAGTACTAGGAAAAAAATAAATAAATAAATTTTAAAAAGGCATTTGGTCTCAGAGCTGCAAAAAACTGGTGACCCAAACACTAAACTCTGGGCACCAGAAGCTCCAGTTTTCCAGGGGCAGCAGGGGACCCTGGGTCAGACACTGGCCACACTGCAGCCAGTCCCTCTTTCAGCTACCCCTGTCATGCCAGGTCCCCAGGCACAGGTTGGGCACCTCTACCACGATACTGGGACAGTCTCTGTCCCTCGTAATCTGCTTGCCCAGCAGCTGGGGCCAATGCTGACCGCCTGGAGTCATCGTGATAACAGTGTGCCAGGGCCCCTCCAAAGGATCCCTGGGCACCGGGCAGAGTCACAGCGCTAAAGGAAGGAGAGCAGACACTGGGATTTCTAGTCTTGGCGAAAAGCTGGTGCTGCTGGCAGTGGCCTCTCCATGGCCACCCATCTCGCCGCCTTCCAGACCCCACTCTGGTGACCCCCACTCTCGGAAAATGGTGGTTTCCCAGATTGGTATCTGTGCAGGGGCATTAGGGAGACCAAGGGTCCTGCCCAGAGGTCCTGCGAGGGTGACCCAGGACCTTAGGGCCTGGGGAATCCTGTGCCCAAACTGCACATCTCTCCAGTGGCAGGGTCATCAAAGACCACCTCAGTCCTCTCCATCACCACCAGGGACTGACAACCCCTTTTTCCCCAGTAGTGGGGATTGACCCCAGAGCCTTTGCACTGAGATATATCCTCAGCCCTTTTTAAATTTTTTTATCCTAAAACGGGGTCTTGTTAAGTTTCCCAGGCTGGATTTGAACATGTGATCCTCCTGCCTCAACCTTCCTGGGATGACAGGTGTGCCCAGTCTGCCACCCAGCTGACAGAGCAAACAGGGACTCCTTGTCTGAGCCTGGTGCCCCGATCCTCACAGGCCACTTCTGGGGACAGGCAGAGTACTTTGGGGCCAGCACACAGAGGCCGCCACAGGTCCAGCCCTCCCGCCCCCCTGTGCCTACGTGGCTGTGCTGTGCCGAGCACTGGGCCTCGGCTGCCTGGAGTCTGTTCTCAGCGACTAGGAGCTTCTCTCGCAGCCGCTCGGCCTCCTGCTTGCTCTGGGCCTCGGCCCGCTGCAGCCGCTCATAGTCCAGCATCTTCCGCTCAGCCAGCGCGATCTGCTCCTTGAGGAACTCGATGGCCTGCGCCTGGCCGCGGTACTCCACATCCAGCCCCTCCAGCTCCTGCGCACGCAGCTCGGCGTCACGGCGCCCGTCTCGAGCCTCCTGCAGCTCCAGCCGGTGCTGGGCGGCCTGGGCCTCGAGCTGGGCATGCCAGTGCTGCCGCAGCCCGGCCAGCTCCTCTCGTGCCTCCTGCAGCTTCTGCCGAAGGCCCTCCTTCTCCTTGGTGTGCATGGCCATCTCCAGGTCGTGCTTGGCCTGCAGGTTGCCCAGCTCCAACTGGTGCTCCATCTTGATGCCCTCCAGGACGGCCTTGAGCTCCCCAATCTCCTTCTGCTGGGCGCCAGGGCCCGAGTTCAGCGTGGCCTTCAGGTCCTCCAGGGACTTCTGGTGGTCGGAGGCCAGCGAGTCCAGCTTGGACTTCCAGTTGTCCATGAGGCCCATGTTCTCGCTGGTGGCCTGCTGCACCTTGGCCTTGAGGTCGGCCACCTCCTGTGCATACTTGTCATTAGCAGCACGCAGCTTGTCCACCTCAGCCTGGTAGGCCTTCAGCGCCACCTCGTACTTGTCTCTCAGCGCCCCACTTTCCCGCCGCTGCTCCTGGGAGGCCGACAACAATCGCTCCCGCAGCCGCAGTGCCTCAGCAGCCTCAGGGTCATCAGAGGTTGGGGGGCCAGCGTGCCGCAGGCACTGCTGCAGCTGCTCAATCTCACCACGTCGCAGGCTCAGTTCCTCTTCCAGCTGCAGCACCCGAGACTTCTCAGCCACCGTGGTCAGCTGCGGAGAGAGGGACACGGCATCAGTGGCCCTGAGGGCAGACAGAGGGAGGAGGATTGAGCACCCACTCCCACCCTTGTATAACCCAAAGGCACAGGAGCCACACGTTCCCGCCACCCTAGGTGAAGAACTCCCTACTTGAGGTTATCACTTTCCAAAAGCTGTTATTATTTTTGTAGTGCAGGGGATGGATCCCAGGTCTTGCACATGCTGGGTACGTGCTCTACCACTGAGCTACGTCCCAGTCCTTTTGGCTGTTGGTACTCTAAGACAGGGTCTTGCTATGTAGTCCAGGTTGCCTTAGAACTCACTAGGTAGCCCAGGCTGGCCTCAAACTCCAGTGATCCTCCTGCTTCAGCCTCCCAAGTGCTGAAATTGTAGGCACACACCACCCTGGGCCTTTTAAAAAGTTTTTAAATTTTGAGACAGAGTATCATTAAATCGCCAAGGTTGGGCTAAAACTTGTGATTCTGCCTCAGCCTCCTAAGAGCTGGGATTATAGGTGTGTGCCACACACTTGGCTGGCTAATGCTTTTTATTTTAACTTTTGGCAGTGCTGGGGACTGAACCCAGGGCTTCTTACATGCTAGGGAAGTCTCTCCTACTGAGCTACAGCCCAGTCCTTAATGTTATTGTTAAAAGACAGAGGCAAGAGTGAATTTTCCATGATCTCTCTCCAGGGAGGCACTGGGCAGAATGGGCTGAGTCCCAGAGGGGCCAGTTCAAGGAGACCCAGGGAGGCATGAGCAGAACAGAATGAGGTGCCTGGCCCACCGGAAGCACCACTGTCTGTAAACCCGCCCCATCCCACCAATGTCACAGATCTGGAAACTACACTTTTAACATTTCAAACCTTTTACAAACTTGAAAGAGTTTGTGATTATTATTTTTCTTTCTAGTACAGGGGACTAAACCCAGGGCTTTCTGAGGGAGGCTCTCACTCAATTGCCCAGGCTGGGTTTAAACTGAGGATCACCTGGGATTTTTTGTTTTATATTTCTGTAATCTGGCATTCTGTCTTCTTTGGGCATAGGGGAGACTGGGAATGAACTCACAGCCTTGTACATGCCAGGCAGGCACTTGTGCTGCTGAGCTAAATTCCCCGCCCCAGTTTTCTGTCATCTGGCTGAGTTTAGATCAGCCTCCTTGGGGGGCGGGGGGCTCCAATCCAGCTACTGTGGCTGAATGGCTTCCTATACGCACACAAACTCGGGGCACACAAGCATGCACTGCGTGAGCACGCATGGTCCCCAGGCCACAGCCAGTGCATGCCCAGAGACCCGCATGTCTCTAGAAACCCACCAGCAGGCACTTGCCCGCTCATGCGCTGTGGCCACCCTGCTGAAGCCCAGGCTGCTCTTCCCTGCCTCCTGCTGTCCATGCGTAGCCTCCTTGTGCCAGGGGCCCCATGGCCTGCTACTAGGGGTGGGGCTCAGTCTCATCATATGTGCAGTGGGCACTGAGGGCTGCTGGGTGGGCAGTGTAGGACACAGACCATGCCTGGCACTCAGAGATGGCACTTCAGGTGGAGCTCTCCTGGGGCTCCCCAACCCTGCGGCTACCACACCCCTATCCTCTCAGGACACCCATAAAACTTCCCCAAAGCCTCACTTTTTCTTTTCTTTTTTTTCTTTTTTCTTTCTATTTCTTTTTTCAATACTAGAATTGAACCCAGGGCCTTCACACTTAGCTACACCCCCAGCCCATTTATTTATTTATTTATTTATCTATTTATTAACAGGGTCTCACCAAGTCACTAAACTGCCTGGGCTGCAATCCTCCCGCCTCAGGATCCCAGAGTGCTAGGACAACTGGCAGTCCCAGCTATTTCCTGAGCCCAAGTCCTTAGCCTGGCCCTTCTGGCTTCCATGGATAGGCCCCGCTGGGCAAGGGAGCCTTGGGTCTGCAAGTCCCACCCGCCCTGCCCTTCCTAGACTCCTCAGGCTGGAGGCTCAGGAGGCGGGGACTGGTGGCCTGGTGCCTTGGGACATCCCTTTGGAGTCAACCAAGGCATGGGAGGGAGACAGAGCAGGGGCCCCGGGGCCATCTCAGCAGTGGGGCACCAACTCCCAGAGAGCCAAGCCCACGTAAGCAGCACATGGCGATGGAGCGTAAGCACGTTTCCAAACCTCCACTTCCCTCCTAGATGGGGCACAAAAGAAAAAAGCAACGATGACAGCAGCCAAAGACGAGTCAGTCATGACACAGAGGCCGAGGGCCGGGAGGGCCGCGCGGGCGGCGGCGGGCGCGTTACCCTGTTGTCCGCCAATTCTCGGAGCAGCCGCTCCGCCTGCGCCTTCTCCAGTAGCAGGCTCTGCTCCAGCTCCCCAATGCGCGCATGCTCCAGCTGCGTCTGGGTCTGCTCCGCCCGCGGGACGGGCAGGGGACGTGGGGAGGGGCACGGGGAAGAGGGAGCCGGAGACGGAAAGAGGGAGAGGGAGAGAGAAAGAGGAGGCGTCATGTTCAGTGCACCAGACTGGAGAGCAGGTCGCCGAGCCAGAATCGCTCGGGAAAGAGAGGCGTCTGGGGTCGGAGTGCCTGGGAGAAAGAGGAGGCTGCGGGGACCCCACCTCGACAGCTCTCACTGGGGTGGCGATGGGCACCCCTATTTCCCCCCTCCCACTCCCAGGCCTAGTCTCCTCCTGCAGCCCCTCGGGGAGCCTGTGGGCTGAGCTCATTTTAGACACAGGCCGGGGGCCCTAGTGGGGAGGGAGGGGTTCAGGCTCCCCGACTCCGGGCTTGCCAGGCCCGCACAGGACAGGAAGAACCCAGGGAATGAAAGGTTTTCAAAAAGAAACCCACCACCCTGGTCAGAGCCCGGCTCTGTCGCTGCCCATCCACCCTGGGCACTGTGGAGGCTGCCTGGTCTCCAGCGAGCACAAGGGCACTTTTGTCCCCATGTCACAACGCCTGCTTCATCGCTAACAAAGCCCCCCATTCTCAGGGTGTCAGCGCTGGCATCCGCCCCGCCCAGGGCGAGCTCGGGAAGGGAGCAGGTGGGTGAGGACCCTGCCCGGGTACCCCTAGCTTGGAAAATAGGGTTATCTTGGGCAGAGGCTGGACAGGCTGTAAAGCAAACCCTTGTCCCTTGCAGATGTGGTAAACTGAGGCACAAAACCCATATCCCTGGGTCTCACATCCCTGGATTCCACCAACAGCAGATAGAAAATGTTAAAAGAAAATTGTGTCTCTGCTGAGCGCAGCTGGACTTTTGTCCTTGTTATCCCTAAAGAACACAGCATGAAGCTGTTTACCTAGGGTCCATGCATTCCAAGGACTCTGGGATCCAGGGGTCACGGAACCAATCTCTCCGGACACCAAGGGACAACTATACTATGCTTGCAATTCATAAAGAGCTAAGTGATGTTAATGTCATTTGGTCTGTGATCTTATTCCTTGATTTTTTTTTCCCCTAAAAACTCTGCAGGAGAACAAGGAAAGTCTAACAACGCTCAGAGAAGAGCAGTTGGTCCAAAGAGGGGAAACTGAGGGCTTGGGATGTCCCACAGCTTCTGGGAAGAGCAAGACCCGGAACAGACTCTTCCATACCATGGAAGAGGTGCTTTTTCCCCACCAGCCTGAGTCGACACACCTCCCACAAGGAGGCTTCGAAAGCGGGCAGGGAGGCTTCTTGTTTTGCAGACACAGTGCAAATCCTGGCGGCTGGATCAAGCCCTACCTGTATCCCTGGCAGGCAGCTCTTTCTGTCTCTTCATTCCCATGGTGTCTGCCCCTTTTCTGCACACAGAGCAACTAACTGCTTGGGGACACCTGTCAGGTAACCAAGGGCTAAAGGGTGTGTATGTGTGTACTGGGGACGAGGTCCAGGGTCCCTCATCTGCTAGGCCAGTGCTATACATTGAATTATATCCCCAGTCCATTGAAAAAATATGTTGAGACAGGATCTTACTAAATTCTCTAGGCTGGTCTTAAACATGTGATCCTCCTGTCTCAGCCTCCCAATTACCTGGGATTATAGGCATGTGCCACCGCACCTGGTTCAGTGGCTAATGTTTGTGTTTTGTTGTTTTCTTCAGACAGGTCTTGCTAAGTTGCCCAGGCTGGCCATGAACTGTTATTCTCCTGCCTCAGCCTCCCCAGTAGCTGAGATCACAGACATGTACCATTGTGCCCGGCACAAAGCCTTGCTGATTTTTAATTAGTCAATTAATTAATTAATTAACTTGTTCAGGGATTTTTTTGAGACGGGGTCTCACTATGTAGTCCAGACTGGCCTCAAACTCATGGCAATCCTCCTGCCTCATCTTCCTGAGTGTTGGGATTACAGGTGTGTGCCACTGTGCCCAGCTGGGGCTTGTTTTATTAATGACAGGAGTGTCCTCATGACACTAAAGGCTCCTGAAGGACAGAGACATATCACACACCCCTTGGTCTTCCTGAGGTTTTAGTCACTTTCAGCCAGTTTTCAACAAAGAGTTGATTCTAGTTCACAAAACAGGTTTGTCCTGGTAAAATGGGTTTTCCTATATCAATGAAGTAGTAAGAAGGCACTGTGTAGGGAACAAAGCACATAAAGCCCAGATGCCTGAGGCTACTGATGTCCCAAGCTGGGGAGAAGTGGAACAAAACATGTTCCCAAATGAGTGTGGCATTGTGGTGCACTCTGGGAGGATGAGGCAGGAAGACTCCAGATTTGAGCCCAGCCTAGGTAATTTAGTGAGACTCTGTCCCAAAATAAAAATAAGCTAGGGATGTAGCTCAGTGTGACAGCCTTGGGTTCAATCCCCAGTACTGCAAAAAGAAAAAAAAAAAGTTCCCATCCTGTGAGCCATGAATCCCTCTTGGAAAAGCACATCTCATTCCTGTCCTGTTTTGCCACAGGAGATCCAGAGATGACCAAGACACACCGGGGCCCCACCCTCAAGGGGCGAGGTTCTGGGGAAGGGCGCAGGATCTGAGCTGTGAACAAAGGCTGAGAGTAACCAGATTTCCGGTGACCCTGTAGTGGGGAGGAGAAGCTGTCCACCCCTACAAGGCAGGGGTTTTGGGTAGGAGGACGGGCAGGTGCAAGGGACAAGGGAGGCAGGACACAGTGTGGGGGAGGAAACCACTATTCCTGCAGTGTCACAAATAAGGGGCAAGGATGCGTGTGAGCCAGGGCTGGACAGGGAAGGGACTGGGTCCTCCGGGCCACTGTACAGGGCCTGGATGTTACTCAGTCATGGCACTGCTCATGTGAGCTGGGAAGGGAGGCAGCCAGATTGGATAGATGTTTTTGATTCCCTCCCTTCCTCCTTTTCTTCCTGTGATACTGGGAATTGAATCCAGGGCCTTTGCACTGAGTTATACTCCCAGTCCTTTGAATTTTTTGAGACAAGGTCTTGCCAAATCACTAAATTGCCTAGGCTGGGCTCAAACTTTCGATGTCCTGCTGCTTCAGCCTCCCAGGGTGCTGGAATGACAGGTGAGCAGCACCACACCCAGCTGTCATTTATGTTTTTAAAAGCTCTGATCACAGGAAGCCTAGGACTCGAGGGGGGCTGCGACTGAAGGTAGCTGAGCCACAATCAGCCATGAGCTGACCATCGCTGAAGCTGAGTGGTACATGGGAGTTCATGGTGCTGTCCTCTCTGTTTCTGTTTTCTTCAATCTTTCCAACATATATTTACGAAGCTATTTTTAAAAAGACTGTTCTGGCTACAGTGTGGGGAAGAGACACTGAGGAGCGAAGGAGGGAGGGCCAGGCAGGGGCTGCCAGAGCGGCCCAGGGAGGTGGCAGTGGTGATGGAGATCCCTTTGGAGTGGGATCAAGAGGGTTTCTGATGGGAGAGTGAAGGAAAGAGGATTCTCAATGAGTTCTAACCAGTCCCTCAGACGGGAACCAGAAGGGATGATGCCAAGGACAAGGAACAGGAAACAGAGATGTGGCTTGGACATACTGCATCTGGGACACCACAGTGCACTCAGTGGCACCCTGCATTTCACACCCACCTAGAATCTTGGAGGATGTAGCTGGGAATAGGCTCTTTGCTCAAGGGTGAGGAGGATGTCACACTGAGATAGTGTGGACCCTAAATTCCAGGACTGGTGTCCATACAAGGAAAACTGTCAGGTGGCCTCAGGCAGGCAGCAGAGGCTGGCATGAAACAGCTAGAAGCTTAGGAACACCAAGGCCACCGGTGATCTTTCCAGAAGCCAGGACAGAGGCAAGGGAGATTCTCCCTCAGATTCCACTGGGAACCAACTTTGTTCAGCAACATCTGGATTTCAGACCCTGACGTCCAGAACCGTGACAGCAGAAATGCGTGTTGTTTTCAGCCACTTACCAGATCAGGATTGGGGGTGGCCCTGGCATCCACAAGGTCCACCAAGGACACTGGAAATCACAGACTGGATGAATGCCTAGCAGAAGAATGTGGACCGGAGGTTACAGGGTCCAGCAAGCAGAAGCCAGGAAGTGAGTAACGCCAGCCATGGAGGCTGAGAAGGTGGGGCGGGGACAGCCAGTGCTGATGGGAGGGAGGACCAGTGGGTGCGGTTAAGAAGTTCTGCTATGAGATCACCAAGAGATGGGGTGGTATAGCCCAAGGGGCCCCGGAAGTCAAGAAGTGGTTCTGTTCTATAATTTTGACTTTAAGATGGGTGGAGATCAGAGAGACCGGGGGTCAGTTTGCTTCCTGGTTGCCATGAATAAGGTCTCGATTTGGTTTGTACAATAAAACCACCCTTCTGAATGAATCAGCTGTCTGTCACTGTCTGACCCGCCCCCTGCCTCTCCCAACCAGACCTGATTGGATCAGGGTTGACACCTGATCCAGAACCAGCCAGCTCATTGGTTAGCCTGGAATCACTCAGATTCTCTCATGAGGATAACTGGTAACTGATGGATGATGGCACCTAGGCTGCCTGGAGAAAGGAGTTCTATGAGCCGAGATGTCAGGAGACACAGCGAGAGAGAGACACACAGACAGACAAAGAGGAAGGCCCAGAGGGAGGGAAAGAGGCGGGCTGGGCTCCTGGTGCTGTTGAATTCCCTTTCTTGGGGGGATACGGATTTCTCTGCAGTCACTCAGCAGTGCCCCTGGTGACAGATGCTGGCGGGAAGGGACAGTTCTGGCAACCACAGGAGCCATCCTGGAACCCCACCCCTGGCCCCTGCAGGAGGACAGCTGCCCATCAGAAAGCCTGCAGACAAGACCACATGCACTGTCTTCCCCTGCAAGGGGCACGTAAACCAGAAGAGTCTGTGCCGTCCTGAGATGCTGCATGTGACATCAGAACCTGCTCCTGCCACATCTCTTTCCAGGCGGCCTCCCCCAGGCCAGGGCCTCCAGGGACGGAACACCCACCGGTGGGGAACTGCAAGTTGCAGGCTCTTCCTGTGGCTCTCACAGAGTCAGAAACTGTGGATTCTGATCTGAGCCCAGAAATGATCTATTGTGGTGACCCCCCAAAGTGTGGTCCCAGTGGCGGTCACCAGGGCGCTTGGCAGAAATGTAGATTCCTGGGTCCCACCCAGATCTGCTGAGCCAGACCTGCTAAGGTTCAACCTCTTCCTTTCACAGGTGAGGAAACTGAGGTCAGGGAAAGAGAAGAGGCTGCCCAAGGCCTCTCAGGGCCAGAACCAGAGTGTAGGGACTGACAGACCTCACTGTCCTCTGCCCCATCGAGACCTCAGGGCATCCTCGACCTGTAGCATCTCCCAGAAGTACCGAGGACCTCAGCAGGAAGGTTTCCTGTGGTCTCTGCATAGTTGGGGAGAGTTTCAAGAGCCACTTAGGGCACCCCTGTCTCTTGGCTCAGAAGGGTGCTTGAGGGGTCCCCACTGTGCCAACCCCACGTGTGCAGTGACAGAACCCAAGGGCTCCAGCATGAAGCAGCCTGTGGCTGGGTCAAGAGCAAGGAATTCCCATCCCCGGTCCGAGGTTGTGAGCTGGCCCAGGACTCAGGTGATCCTGTCTTCCTGAGCCTCAGCTGTCCCATCTATAAACTCTGTGACTCCCCCAACTACTTCCAACCACATTAGACCTGGAGAACAGGTGAAGAAAGGCCCAAGGGATACCTTTAGGGGCAGAAGGGATGGGAAGCCCAGTGACTATGTCCTACAAGTCAACACTACATCCTCACTGTCCCAGGTCCACCCCGTCCCCTCCCCAGCCCCTGACACAGGGCCCCTCCGTGCTCCTGAGCAAAGCCATCCACCTGTGACAACTGCCAGTCCTCTGGCCTCTCCCGCACACTCCCAAGGTGTGACCGCCAGAATGACCGCCTAGACCTCACGACCATGTGTGTGGCAAGTGGGCCTGGGATGCAGCACGAGCCCCGCCCATGGTTACCTCCAGGTCTCCCTTGGTGATGGACTCCTCCTCCACACGGAACTGCAGGTCCTCCACCTTCCTGCGGGGAAGACAGGGCTGAGCAGGTGCTCTCAAGGGGACCACGCGGAGGGGATCAGCCCAGCAGAGCACGACCCACCCCAAGTCTTGTGGTTGAAGGGGCAGGGCCTTCTGGAAGCCTCCACACCTCCCACCATCCCACCCACACTCTGAGCAGGACCCTCCTCTTCCCCCAGGGTGGGCATGGGGAATAAAGGACAGTGGCTTGGGGACATAAGCACTGGACTGTGATGCCAGGACACGTTTTCAAATCTGCTGTCTCTGGGGCCTCCCAACAGCTTACAGCATAACCTTGAAGAAACATGGCCAGGCCCAGAGAGGGCCAGCAGCCTGTCCACAGTCCCACAGCAAGTCCAGGGCAATAGGTGGCACTTGCACCCAGGTCCTTCCTGAACACAACTCCCATGATGTCTTAAAGACCTGTTTGTTGGCAGTGGCTGTGTCACCATGGCAACCAGATGTGTGGGCTCAGGCAGATATAAATAAAACCTGTGTCCCCAAGTGTGATGGTAACAGCAGCCTGTGGGGCACATGGCTCAGCGGAGCACCCAAAACACAGACTCAAGAAAGGCACCAAGCAGGGGCCAGGCCACATGGGGAGGGGAAGGATGCCGAAAGCTGCGTGTGCTCTGGGTGGTTGGGAGGCTCTGTCCTACCTGGTGCCCCCAGCCCGGGTCAGGCCAGAGTCACCCACACCCCGGGTCCCACAGTGTCCTGCTGGGACTGTGGGGTGGTCCCCCTGCTGGCATCTTTCCGTGGGTTCCTGGGTCCCTGACTTGGCCAGGAGCATCCACAGGGTGAGGGAGAAGCGATCTCGGAAGCACAGATGGACACAGCCACGGCCTGACACTGTGGCGGGAAGACGAACCAGCAGCCCCAGCAAGTCCCTTCCCTGCACTGGGCCTCAGTTTCTCCTCTGTAACCATGATGACAATGGCAGTGCCTACCTCAACCAATGACGGGTGGGGGGGAGATGCGACGGGGAAGCGCCAGGCGCAGGGCCATTTCTGGGAGTGTGAAGGGGAATGAAGCCCCGGGACAGGGCCAGGAGCACCATGCTGGGGGGCTGTGCAGGGGCTGCTCTTGGCAGAACTGGTACACATGGGGGTGGGACACCGGGCCTTGTCCCGTGTGTGGCTCCCCAGGGGCACCCGGTGCTCTGCTTGTGACAAGCCACTGGTCAGGCCAGCGACAGCGATCTGTGATTAGCACTGTGCTGGGGTTTCACTCTTGTATTTTTCTTTTGTTGCACTAGGGATTGAAACCAGGGCCTTTACACTGAGCTGCCTCTCCAGCCCTCTTTTTGAGACAGGGTCTTGCTAAGTTGCTGAATTGCCCAGGCTCGGCCCAAACTTGCCAACCTCCTGCATCAACTCCCAGAGCGCTGCGATCCAGGAATGCACCACCACACCCAGCCCGTCATCTTGTGAATCCTCCCAACCACCAGCAGGGATGGGACCTGCCACCCACTTGACAGCCGAGAGGACCAAGGCCCACGGATCAGTCACAGTCCACAGTGACACAGCCAGTAAAGCAGCAGAGGCAGGACTGGGCCCAGGCCACATATTCCCGAGCCCAAGCTGCTGTGGCCAGGCCCTCGGCTCCACACACACCTCCTTTCTTCCTCCAGCTGGTTGGACAGGTCCACTTTCTCCTGGCGCACGCTGTCCACCAGCAGCCGCGCCCGCTGCAGCTTCTCCTCCGCCTCTGCAACATACTGGGCCCGAGAGGGCCAGGGCAGGCTCAGGTCAAGGGCAAGGCTGGGCAGCCCCCATGGGGCACAGACAGCAGGCCTCACACAGGGGACCCAAGAGCCACCACCCCACTGCCACTGCCACCCTCAACCTAAGGGCTGAAGAGACCTCCCCTCTTACCACACACCCATGAACCTGGCTTGTGACAGGTGATTTTCTTTGGTATTGGGGGCTAAACCCAGGGCTTCTGC
>RJWM01043400.1:0-13834 GCA_004363535.1 Dasyprocta punctata
AGTTCAGGCTGATCTTGAACTCACAGAAGTTCTCCTACTTCAGCATCTAGACTGCTCAGATTGCAGGTGTATGCCGTTATGCCTTCCTAAATTTCAACAAAAACAATCAGAGTGCCTGTCTAGTTTGGAAGACACAGGTAAGAACTTCATTTTAAAGCATTTGTTAAATGTTGGAAACTCATTTTGAGTTAAAAAAAAATCCAGGGACAATGAAAATTATTCATAGACCGCTTACCTACTTCTTCAGAGACCTGTCTTTATAGAGTTCTTCGGAGAGGAGAGAGTTGGCTGGGGTGGGGGAAGGTGGGGGTGGGGAGAGGAATGTGTTCTCTCAAAATGTAAACTTAACTGCTCCATCCCATTAAAGAATATCATCCAAAAATTGGCGAGGCTTTATTTTTTAGTACCAAGATGGTAACATCTGGGCATATATGAGCAGTAACATGAATACAATGCTACTGCTGGTCTTTCCATCCTGAATTTAGGTGTCAGGCTTTAGGCTGCAATACAGAGAACCACTCCTGGCCATGAATTTTTCATTGACAATATAGAATATTGAAAAGCAGTAATTTTAAGTACTCATTTGGGTTTTTTCAATCACCACTTTACTATGCTACACAGGACTTTATAGCTTTCAAATGCAACTCAGGAAAAGTCTCTCAACTTGCCATTATAAAAAAGTGGCAAAATTCTTTCACAAATACCATACACCATCGTAAAATAAACTTCAATATTGGTTTGTATGGACTTTTTATAGTGCTTTCAATACATCATAAACTATTATTAGTTAATTATCCCTGAACTTGTTGGAGTTTGAAATAATTTGTTCTGCATTTTAAAGAGTTATTGGCTGATACATCTTTATAAGAGGATAGAAGGCTGTGGTTATACCTCTGATTATAGTCCTTGCAACTAAAAGTGGTTTTTAATTGCTAATTTGTTATGAGGAGACAAATTACCTCTTTGAATTTTGCTGTGCCTCAGTGAAGTGTGCAGGGAAGAGAATGGGTGAACTGAGAGAAACTTCATGCGCAAGTTCTCGTTTTTACACGAAAGAACTTACTTATAATTATTTTGAAAACGAGTACCTAATTTTCTGTTAACTTTAATTCTCCAGATTTTTGTTAGCATTAGTCAGTTATGCTGCTATAATCCCAGTCCCCAATACCTTGGAATCCTACAAAATCCAGACTGAAAGGGCAGGCTTTTGGTAGAACAGGTATACTTTCTTAGTAGCAGAGAAAAGAAACACTTGTACTAAACCATGAAACACTATTTAAAACTCCTGCTTAGATATGGCACTTGTCATACTGACTTATACCCCCATGGCCAGAATAAATAACACAATCAGACCATAGTATGGTGAGACAGAAATGGGTATTCTTTTCACAGGATGGAGGCAGATCACATGGTCATAGGCAGGGATGTATAATCTCACTGTGAAGACAGCGAATAACTGTAAACAATAATAAAGTCAACTGCAGCACTGAGAGAGAAACAACTGAAGTGGCTGTCAGCACATCAACGGATAAGGACATTGTGACATATGGTGAGATTTATTCGGCCTTAAAAACATGTCACTTGGGACAACGTGGGTCTATTTGGAGGCCATTATGCTAAGTGAAATACTTCAGATACATAAAGAAAAATACTCCACAGTCTGCCCTATACATGGAGTATATGATATCATCAAAAACACAAAGATGCCGAGAGTATAGCTCAGTGGCATAAGTGCCTGCCTGACAAGTGCAAGGTCTAATTTATTTGTTTAAAACTTATTATAGTGTTGTCCTGAGACTACATTGTTTACAGCATATATTTGGGAGCATCTTTTTTGTTAAATTTATTGTTTTGCATACTTTTTATGATTTCCACTAAGGATATATTCAAATTTGCATGAGGAACTGAGACTTCCTGGTAAGAAAAGGAGGACATAATGGTTTCCTATATTCCAAAAATTCAAAGTTAGTAAACTCTGTGTAGAGCTAGTCTCTTGCAAAGTCAGTGCCTGGAAAATTAGTGAACCTCAAGGTAGGAGAGAGGTGTCCAAGGCAGAAAGCACGCGAGTCATAACCTGAAGTCTCTCAGGAAAGACACTAGACCTTTCTCAAAATCTATCATTTTGGTAGAGAGCAATTGTTAAAGAGAAAAACTTAATTATAAAGGCAGGTGATTTTTTTCCTCCAAGGCACAGTTTGGACAACTCAGTTCAATTTTGGCATCAGCTCAACTATGGGCACATGTCAAATTGGTGGAAGACGGGTCCCACCTGGCACCTTACGGAACCAGACAGCTCAGCAGGAATCATTAGTCATGGTGCCAGCAAACTGACCACAAGGTTCACATCAAATCTCCTTTGGATATAACCAGGAAGGCAGACACTACTACAGCAGGACCAGCAGCACCTGAGACAGCGACCTTGTTCAGACTGTGCTTGCTTTCAGGCACTATCCCAGAGTCCCCCTGTAGGAGTGAAGTTACATGGGTGCGTGAGCTTCTGGAGCAAGCTGCTTCAGGTATGAACAACAAGTTCTCCAGAACATGGGGCAGGCAAGCTCAAGCACAAGCAGTACATTATAGTAGGTGCAAACATGACCAGCTTTCTGGAGAGAAGAACACACAGGATTGTTGGAGACCACTATGCAGCGGCTCTGAGCAGGATTTAAAATTTACTAATTGGCATTTTATTTATCTGTGAGCCTGTCCTAGGTCTAGGCCCCTTGCCTGACGATGGGAGCTGATTCATAGTGAATGAACCTCTATGCATCACTGGTCCTGACCGAGGCCTGTAGTGGCCAATGAGGTCAGAGATACCTCAAAGGGCAAGGTAAAGAAGGTCGCAGCTGAGGACATCTTGGCTCCATACTCAATTATGTTAATAGAGATTGCCCTGCAGGCATCTTACTCTGCAGGGCATCACAGTCCCATCACAAAGGCCATCTTGGAGATAAAATAGTTCTCCTTTTCTGGCATCTTTTCCTACTTGGAGATGTCCTTAAAGTGACTCCCAAGCCTGCTCAGTTCCGGCACCACCCTCAGCACCTCCCTCAGTATCCCCTCTGTCTATTTGAAAATATATACGGGTGGTCCAGAGAAGCTCTTTGTCTTAGCCCTCATGATGGCCACAGAGTCAAGAACTCTGCAGGGGCTTTGATCTTCCTGGAGCCCTAAAATCATACCACTTGTCTCATTTATTTAAGCCTTTGCCATATACTCATTCGGAAGATTGGGGATCCAGGCCGGGTCCCTGATACAGGATGAATCTGGGAGTAAGGGCAGGCCACTATTAAACTGCCAACCACATGTTATAATTCTGAGACCCTATTGTTTTTCTCTCAAAAGTTTAAGACAATCCCTTCAACCAAATAGCCATTATATTATTTTTTTTAATAATAGCCAACCTATCTCAATTTTGTAAGATCAAGGAACAAAATTTTAACTTTGCTTATCTTGCCTGAGGCCACACACAGCCATATTTGAAAGACAGAAATCAAAACTTTGACTCTGTGGTTCTTTTCTAGAACTACAAGGTAAAAAAAGTTAATTGTATTGTAACTGTATTTTGAATAGTGAGATGCAGACTTTGATAAGAGAGGTTTGCCTCAGTGTTTAAACCTTAACGAGTAGCAGAGTTAAAGCAACGACACAGATTTTCCCACAACTGGCACTACATTGCATTGCCTCTAAGTTGTTCCTTAAATCATTTCTCTTAATGAAAAAGGAACTAAGAATATACTACACACTTCACTGAAGACCATTGCCCCCATAATCATCGATGCTTAAAATCTATATAATTTCTTAAGAGTAAAGCCTGAGGCCTTGTTTACTGTCAAAAATATATCATCAACTGTATTTTGCGTCTAAAGAACTTTTGGCCAACGGTAGACCGCTGTGTTTGAACTGAGATTTAGTCCAGCGCATGATGAAAATACAACTTTATCATACAGTCATCATTGTTCTTTAAAAGATTAAAACATTTTGACTTCCTTGTTTGTTCAATTACCAAAGTACCCAGTGTAATTGGTGTGATGTAATACTAAAATTTAGGATGTTGAAGCACGAGGATTGCAAGTTCAAGGGTAGCCTGAACAACTTAGTGAGATCTTGTTTCAATAAAATACAACAAAATAAAATAAGTAGGGCTGAGGATGTAGCTCAGTGTAAAAGCTCCTGAGGTTCATCCTCAACACTTAAAGAAAAGATAATTAATAACCATAGTTAAAACACCTTTGACCTCAATAGTTTGAAGATTTAAAAAGAATTAAGAAACGAATGTTAGTTTCAAGCCATAAGCTGTATTTATATTTAATATAGTATTTAATACATGTACTGGAGAGTGACATGTTGATTCACAAACTTAATTTATTCCACAGTTTTAGAACCATTGTTCACAAACAGAAGCATTCACGAACCAAGGGATTACTGAAATTTATTTAATTTTCTGAAATGTGCAATTTCCCCAATCTTTTTGATCAATTTTTATAAAAGAAAAGAAGTCAAATGTGAAATAATTTGCTGGGACATTTTTCTGTGTGTGATGTATAGTTTCCTGTTAGAGCTATCCCTTTTCTGTGTTAACATTTGTTTTAATAATTTCATCAGTGTATATGCTTGAGAAATTACTTTCCAGAAACTTGACCTTACTTTCTGCCCTGAGTAGCAGTCAAATTTTTAGATCATGCCAAACCACATTGCTCACATAAAGTCATATGATCTGTTTTGCTAGACAAAATCAGGTTTCAAAGTTAAAGTAGAGTGTAACTTGTTTAAGAATAGGGACTAATGTACCCTACACCGTTCCAGCAAATATTAATTAAGACCTACCATTCGCCAGGTATTGAGGTTGGCATTTGTGATACTAAAAACAAATGACTCAGATTTTCCTTTATGAGCACACATACAGTAGTCTAATGGGAAGGTAGACACAGAGAGACACAGCACAGGATATAGAAGTCCAGTGACACAATGCAATGCAGAGTGCGACAGAAACATAAAGAGATGATGGCTGTCATCTTATCTCCAGAGAGATGTCAGGGAAGAAGAAAGACCATACCATGTCACAAAGAAAGAAGTAACAGCCATCTACTAAGAGAGGACGCTCTAGATGGATATGTGAGTAACCACACAGATAGCAGAAGATGGGCACGCTAACATAAATCAGGAAAATAAACATAATCCTTGATCCAGGAAGAAGCTGGGGTCGTAATGGGCAAAATGGCACACAGGTGTTCCCTGTGTATTAAGGACCTCGATCTTTATATGTGAGATGTATTAACTCTGTCTTTTAACTTCTTGGGAACTTCAGCAAGACTGATTAAGTCAGGGGAATAATTCGGAATAATATCTCAGTACAAATGATGCATTAATCTAGGGCAGGGGTATCAAAAATGCTAAGAGGATTTGACTGAAGTTGAAGGTTTTCAGGGGAAAGATCAAGAGCATGTGGAGATGTGGAGGACAGTGAGGGGACACCGTGGTGCCGGGGCACTTGCCCAGCAGGCACAAAGCCCCAGATTTGGTCACAAAAAAGGCAAACAGGACAGGGATACAGCTTAGAATTATTCCGACTTCTTCAATTCAGTTTATTGTATCTTTACTAAGGTAAGGTCACATTTAGTAAAACACTGCACTGTCCACTTAAGTACAGAAGTTGAGGAGTTCTGGAAAACATATATACCCGTGTAAACCATGCCTCCGTCAAGGTGCAATACACCCTCAGACTCCTGGGCAGCCTCCTTCTGCTCCTTTTCTGCCAACTCCCACGTCCCATAAGGACTCACAGTTCTGATGTGTGTCTCCATGGTTATTTTTGTTTCTTATATAATGTTTCCCATATGTTTACAGGTTCTTTCCACTGCAGCCTTCATTTCATGATGTTGAGTGTTCAAGTAGTCCATTCCTTTTCAATGCTGACCACAAGTTGTATCTTTGTTTTTCTATTGATGATTATTTAGGTAATTTATTTATTCATTCATTTTTTTTCTACTTCCTCTGAGATTTTCTTTTTGACTCTGTGATTATTTAGAAGTGTGCTTTTTAACCTCCAAGTGTTTGGAGTTTTCTATTTGTTAACCATGTTGATCTTTGGCGTGAGTCCATTGTGGTAAGAAAACACATTGTACAGTATTATTTGTTTTTAATATATTGAGCTTTGTTTTATGACACAAGGGATTTATCTTATTATTTATTCCAGTAGCACTTCTGCTGAAGTGCAGTGGAATATTTTATGAAGGTTGAGTGGAACTCTTTATTGATAATATTGAGTTATTCTGTTTTTTCTAACTTTCTGTACAGTTCTATCAATAGATGAGATAGGTAATATTCATGTCTCCATCTGATTGTGGATTTGACTGTTTCTTAATTTAGTTCCTCATTTTCAAAATATTTTTAAAACATTTAAACATAGACAAAGAGTCATGAGATGAGATAAACTGCCTGTGTCCTATAACAGCAAAAAAACTAACCGAGATAAAGAAAATTGCTGTTTACATAATAGTGCTATTATAATTTTATTATTACCAGGAAGGTTGGATATTGATACAGAAAAAATTTTATGTTATTTCATAAAAATAAGTAGAAAATCCTAGGTATACCATGTTTACAAATCTTTACAACTATGCCTATGATCTAAGACTGGTAGAAAATTTTGAATTATGAAAAAATTATAGTTGTTGAAATTTCATTAACATTTGGTATTCTTTAATTCTAGTCATTCTAAGAGTTGTATAATAACATCTCTTTTGTCATTTTGGCTTGCATTTTTCTAAAGACTGGTAGTGCTAAACTTCTTGTATGTTGTTTGTCATTTGTATATCTCCTTAGGAAGCACCTGCTTGAATATGAAAAAATTATAGTTGTTGAAATTTCATTAACATTTGGTATTCTTTAAATCTAGTCATTCTAAGAGTTGTATAATAACATCTCTTTTGTCATTTTGGCTTGCATTTTTCTGAAGACTGGTAGTGCTAAACTTCTTGTATGTTGTTTGTCATTTGTATATCTCCTTAGGAAGCACCTGCTTGAATATATGTCTTTTTACTGTGTAAAATATTTAAATCACTTACAAGGGATTGAACCCAGGGCCTCACACAGGTAGGTGAGTGCTTCGCCATCAAGTTACATCCCAGTCCCTGTTTCTAGTTATTTAATTAAGATGTGTCTTAATGTAGAATTATTCTGGTTTACCCTGTTTCTGGTTAAGTTTTCAGGCATCATTTTTTTACTACTTTGTAAATATTTTCCCTCCTTTGGGATTATAGTGACATTGTTAATTGAACATGTTGCTTTTGTTGTAGTCACACAAGAATCTGAAACTTTTCCCATCAAATTTTAGTCTACTTTCTCTCTCTTGTCCAATATTAGTAACCTCAGTTGTTAAAACTTTCAGTTCATTGATTCTTTTCTTTCCTCTGTTCTGTTGTTATTCCATCAATTGAGTCTTTAAATTTCACTTATTATGTGATTTACTTACAAAATTTTTTTGGTTTTCCTTTGTACAATCTATTTACTTGGTGAGACTATTTTGTTAAAATTTTTTCTAATTTTTAATTTGCTAAATATGTTTATTATTCCTCACTGAGATGTTTTTTATCATGCCTTTTAAAAACTTGTCAGATGTTGCTGATATAATATTCTACCCAATGTTCACTGATTGCTTATTTTTTCACACGGACTTTTAGATTTTCCTTGTTCTTGGTGTAATAAATGATTTTTTACTTAATGAAATAATAAAAGAAAATTTCATAACAAAATAATAAGAGTCACAACAGCTATTATACTATGTATCATTATCTTTAAAGTAGCCACCCAGAATAGGAGACATAGACCAAAAATATTTGTACAAAAAATAAAAAGATAATGACATAAAACTGTCTTTTCAGTAATCTAAGATAAAATAGTAGCATAAATAATTTTTGAATGAAGATTTGATACTACTCTGACAGAGAGTAATGGAGATTCACTTTGTCCTGGTAAGGTGGCACTAACAATTTAGTTTAATATGGACTTGGCTTCCACTGATCTTCTAAGGGAGACATCCCTTGCTCAACCTGAGCAGGAGCTAGACCTCAGGCTCCCCAAGTAGTCAGTGGTGAAAACATTGCCCTTCCACTAGACCTTCTGTAACATCAAACTCATGAAGAGGGGTGGTGAAACGTTCTTTACTCTAGGCTGGAGAGGCTTCCAATCTCAGCATGTGGATCACAATAACTTACAAGGCTCAGGATAGAGCAATGCATTACTGGTCAACAGTGATGAAATTCTCAGCTTCTAATTTGGATTTCTTGGGGAAAAAAAAAACTACCACAATGATTTTAGATTCCCCCAGTACATCTTGAGAATTGGGAGTTCAGGCTACTCAATTGTTCTTTTTTTCTGGGATGAGTAGGCATGAGTCCATGACTTTATCTGTAGGATTTGGGTAAAGTTTTCATTTATGTGTGTGTTTGTTTTGTTTGTTTTTTCTTGTTTACTGCTATGTCCTTTGGTCTTTTAAAGAAAGTAGAATTTTTCAGGGTTTTGTTCACTATGTCTGTTAACAATTCTGGGTTATCAACTTCTTCAGCCACATATCTGAGGACAATGAGGCAAAAAAGAAAACCCAGAGGAGTTCATGGCCAAGGCCCTGCTCAGCCTTTCGTCTCTCTCCTATTCCTGTGTGTTTCTTCACACAGTGTGCAAGGATTTAATTGTTTTTAGCTTTCCAGAAGTCAAAGTTCTGCCTCATTCCTTTTTAATAGTTTTTGTGCGTCTTCTGAGATTTCCACATTTTGTTTACTGACTCTTTGGATCTTTTGTGTATATTGATTACCTACTAACAGTTGTCCCAAAGTCATTGTCTGCTGATACCACTAATTGAGTCATCTGGAGTTGAATTTTATTAAATTTATTCTTGATCATGTGTCATTTCACTTTTTTCTTTGTATTTCTTATACATCTAAAAATGCATGATAAAATAAATAAATAGGAATTGTGGCTTTGTGAAAAAAATTAAGGCTGTGCTGGGTATTTTACATAGAGAAGAATGATGATGCAGGTACAGTAATATTCTGTGTTTCATTTACCAGGGAATGTGAGCTAATTTCTGTCTTTGCACTTAAGCTAAAAAGCCGAGTATTTAGTTCATCTGGAACTGAGCTGACAGCACTAAGATTGGCTTTGCATCTACTTTAACCAAACCTTAACTCTTATGCTGCTTCTGTTTTTGGGAGAAAACGGTTTCTTTGACCTAAGTAAAATTTCAACCTGGAGCCAGTGACTTCTCAATCCAAGGTCTAACCCTTAAATGAAGCAATCTAGACACAGAAAAATTGAATGAAGCTCTTCAGATTTTTTTTTCCTGTTCGATCCCAACTTTGATGACTTTTCTCAGCAAAATTGGCATAGAGATTCAATATCAAGCAACATATCGCTGCATTTGAGTATATTGTAGCCTTTAATCTCTCACACCTGTTCCTGTGATTACCATTAGCTTAGCTGGCCTCTTTTAGACTCAGTAAAGCAACTCTCTTTGGCAAGCCCTGTCATCCATCTGCCTGAAAGATGTGGAATTTGCCTTTAGTTGTGCTATTAAAAAATTGTGCATCTAAAAATATCTGCCCACAAGTCCTTCCACCATAGTTTAAAAGTTCTCTGGGGTCCTTCAGATCTTGATCATTAGGGGTGGCTTTGTCTATCTTTGTTTATTTTATTCATTGCAGTATTCATAAATTAATTTGCATGTTAGAAACTATTTTATGAACAGAGATATTAAATCTGAGGTACCTGAACCTTTGTTATGGCTTGAATGTGATCTGATACTCCAAAATCCATGTTCTTGAAACTTGATCACCAGTTTAATAGTGGTGGACAGTGTGGAGACATTTAAGAGAAAGTAATTCTCCTCTTCTAGGAGGAAATACTAGGTCTTCTGAGACTGGATTTACCACTGCAATGGTGAGTTTTTACAGGCTAAGCTTGCTGCTAATGTGTTATATACATCTGCTTCTCTCACCCACTTTTCTGCCATGAGTTGAACTGGTATAAAGCCTTCACTAGAGGCCAAATATATGCAGTGCCATGCTTTCAAACTTTCCATTTAAAAACATAAGGCAACATAAACTCTTTCTCTACAAAATACTCTCAGCTTCAAGTATTTTATTTTAGCAGCACAAGTTAGACTAAGTTGGCCTTCTAAGAAGTAGAAAAGAAATCCCTACAAAAGAAGACGTGCTATCCCATTTAGAAGCCAATTATAGGGGTAATAATCTATAGGAGGGCTCATGCCAGGGGCTAAAAATAGAATATGTTTATGGAATACCTTAAAAACTGTTTTCTAAAGGTGTTTTGTAGTATTATCAAGGTGATTATACTGTAAATAGAATTTGGACCTTTTTGTGCATTAGATTACAGAAATTATACTCATATTCTACATCCATTTAGAATGCCCAAGAAACTATCTTCATGAATTCAACCCTCCTTCAAACTTTGTACTCTAGATGATGTCTTCCACTGCCATGAACTGTTCCCTTCTGCCATGCTAACCTGCCTTATAGCCAGGTGATTATGGACTAAAACCATAAACTGTCAGCTAAATAAACCTTTTCTTCCTAAACTTTGTGCATCAGGTATTTTGTCTCAGCAATGAAAAGAGTGACTAAGACAGATGGGAGCATCAAAATGGCAGCGCAGGAAGCAGCAGAGAAAGAGCCTCTCTGAGAGTTGCTGTCCAGACACTAGAATATAGCAATGGGAAGAAGACAAGAAGGAGGGAAGTGGGTCCCCTGGACCCAGAGGGGATCTGAAGTAAGAATTGAAGCCCAAGGAGAGAGTGAAGAGAGAAATTTCAATGAAGAAGAAGGAGGTAGCTGGTGGAGCCTTTCCCCTGAGTCCAGACTCTGCATGAGAGGAGTAGTTCAAACCTGCTGACACATGGTGCAGCTGGTGACACCAGAGGCCTCCAAGGTGAGATGCAGCAGTGGTGGGAGCAGTGAACACGAAGGATGGCACTAGATGGGGATGAATGCTGAGGGCCTGGTCATTCTGCAGGAGACAGTGATTGGCCAAAAGCCATCTTGGAGAGGGACTTCTGAGCTCAGAACTCAGAGCTTCCTCTGGGTCCATCTAGTGTTGCCCAGCTAGTTTCAAGCCAAAGGAAGGTATGTTGACTGCTGCAGGTTACATGAGTCTTGTCTTAGCTCCCGGGGCAGAATACAGCCTGAAATTCAGAGGAAAGAAAGATTCAGGCTCACTGAGATTATCCACCTCTCCACCATAAGCTGCTGCTGGCTTGTGGCATAAATCAAAACAGATCTGGACTCTCGCCAGGTGTTGTCTACCAGTGACAGTGAACACAAACCTGGAAGTGGATTTTTCTCTCTCTTTCTCTCTCTCTCTCTCTCTGTCTCTCTCTCTCTCTCTCTCTCGCTCTCACTCTTGCTCTCATTTATTTTTGTTGTGGTGGTGGTGGTTTTCTTTCTTTCTTTTTTTACTTCATTGTTTAATCTTCTTCTTATATGAAAGTGAACGTGGTTTCTAGCCTCTTTATAGTTATTGTTCTGTTCTTCCTTTTATTTCTTCCTTCTCTCTTTCCCTCGTGCTTCTGCAACCGTTTTTCAAATTTACCATGATCCACTAGTCCTCCATACTTAATTCTAACATCTTCCTTTTCCTATACTTCTCTATTTTCTTCCTAACTTCTTTTAAAGTTTAAACCCTGAGGGTAAAATTGATATATTAAGGACTTATATATCTCATATCATTTTCTGGTTTATTTTAGATTTTGTTGTGTAACCATAAATCTAACTCATATTGTTAAAGGAGACAAGTTAATTAATGGTCACCTCACTTTGTCATTGTCTACACTGTGTTTGATCCTATTGTTATTTCTGATGATATCACTTTATCTAAAAGTGACATAATTGTTCTAACCAGCTGCTCTTTCCAATATTCGTAGACTGAGATTGACTAAGGGCCATAGAAAACACTGTGGCATACTGCTAAAGAACTGGGGTCTGGACCAAGCAGGCAGAAACTTCTTATCACCAACAAATTGAAGAGGTCAGATCTTGCAACAGATTCAAACCCAAAAATAAGATACACCTGGAAGATACCTCAGAGGAGTGGTCATTTTTAAGGGTTCTAAATACTACCAATAAAGTAACTCATCATATGCAATTTATAAGCATCAACTCAAGAACTAAACTTAAAAAAGAAAGAAAAAGAAAAAAGAAAGAAAATGAGAAGACACTTAAACAAGATGCAACTCAGGGCATCCAGGTCCCCAAAGGCAAACTCAATGGCCAGTGAGGTAGGACATTCTGAAAGCAACCAACCTGGCCTCTCTAAAGTGATAACAATAAAGCAATTGAATGAGGTTCTAAAAAATATCTAATCAAACTGAAGTAAAGAAACAACTTCATGAGGCAATAAAAGAAATTAGAACAGAACTATTATCTCAGGTAAAAGAAGACATGAAAAATGTAATAAAAGAAGTGCTAAGCATCTCTTAAGAAGACATAGATAAAAAATAGGGGAGCATAGGAAATTGAGGGGAATCTTGAATGAACAATATAAGTAGGATTTAGAATACATGAAACAGACTCAAAGAGATATCCAGGAATTAAAAACTCTATTGAAAGTTGGCAAAGCTGCTTGAAAGAAACTGAAGATAGACTTTCAGATCTTGAAGACAAGTTTGCAGCTAGTGATTGCAAAAGGAAAGATCTCTTAAAAATAACAAGGAACCAGGAAATAACAATTCAACAGCTGCAAGACAATGCAAAAAAAAGTATTTTAAGAATAATCGGTATTAGCAAAAAAGCAGGGTCAACACAAATGACATAAGAAGTCTATTTACAAAAGTAATAGTAGGAAACTTCCCAAGCATGGGAAAAGGACATGACATACAAATAAGCAAGCCATATAGAACTCCAATTAGCCATACCAAAATAAATCTGCACCCAGACATATAATAAAGATTCTAGAAATTCAACACAAGAATAGAATATTAAAAACTGTTAGAGAAAAAGAAACAGGTTGCCTATAAAGGAAAACCCACCAGAATTATGACATTTCTCAACACAAAATATCAAGTCAAGAAGAGCTTGGAGTGAAGTATTTCAAGTCCTGAAAGAAAATAACTTCCAGATTGATGTACCCTGCAAAACTGTCTTTCAAAATTAATGGAGAAATAAGATACTTCCATGACGAAGAACAACTGAAGGAATTCATGACCACCAAACCAGCCCTACAAAGAATACTAGAGGACATTCTGGAACGAGATAACAATGACCACAGTTCTAGGAACAGAAACACAGGGGGATCATCAAGCAGGCCAGACAATTGAATGGAGGGGAAAAGTAGGGAGTCAGTGACAGGAAAATAGATGGCAGAGATGAACCAGTGCATGTTGGCCGTAACCATTAATGTAGATGCCTCGATTCACCAATAAAAAAGAAACACAGGCAGAGTGGTTCAGAGACAGGATCCAGCAATATACTTTATACAAGAAACACATTTAACCTAAAAGAAAATTCATAGACTGAAAGTCAAAGGAGAGAAAACAATGCTGTATGTGACAGGGAATCAGAAAAAGCAAGGGTAAGTTGCCCATCAACTGCAGAATGGACAAGAAAGATAAGACTTTTTTATATAATGGAAAGCTACTCAGCTATACAGAAAGATAACCTTGAGGCTCTTGTAGGTAAACAGATACAAATGGTTCAGAGTCAAATGGGTGAACATCGTGTTGTCTCTGTAGTACAAAAAACTAAGGGAGTTAGTGGGATTCAAAATGTAATAGATATTGAGAAAGTAAAAGGGGAGAAAATGTCTAAAAAGGGAAGGCAGTGGCCAT
>RJWM01043401.1:0-13833 GCA_004363535.1 Dasyprocta punctata
AGACAATTGGGAGGGGAATGGGCGGAAAGGGAAAAGGGAAGAGGAGGGGATATAAACCTGTATATGTGTATATGTAAGATAACTAAAAAGAACACTGCTCAGTGTATTCGTTATTGAGAGGGAACGATTAATACTCATATGATTGGATCAATCTTGCATGTCTATATCTGTTAATGTAAGAAACCATTTTAAAGATAACAATGCGCAAATTGCAACCATTGTCAAGCTTCTATCTTCCGGTTTTGTAAACCTGCAATGTTGTGTATTTACTCTAGTTGTTTGCTTGTCTCTTTTGCTTGTTGTTTTTACTATATATGTCATTTTTTTGCTGTTGTTGTTGTAGTTTTTGTTTGTTTTGTTTTTCTTTGCTCAAATAAAATTTTTTAAAAAAGGGATAAAAAAGCAGAAGAAGAAAAAAAAAGTGAAAAAAGCATTAAGATGTATTGCGTATATGTACCAACTCATCATAATAGTTGTAATCATTGTATACTACAAGTGTGTATTGATTTTAAAAAAGAAAAGAAAAAAATTTTCCAGTTGATCAGAGCAAGCTAGTTCTTGGCAGTACTACCTTTCTGTTTACTCAAGCCAAAACATTTTACATCATGTCTGACTTCTTTATTTTTTTCATCCCACATGCAAAATTTATCCAGACATCCTTTTGCCTCTATTTTGCATATTTCCAGAATGTGACCATTGTTAGCATCCTTCTGCTCTGCTCCATTCAAGCAGAGATGAACTTGCAAAAACTGTCCAGTGATACGAACTTCAGATATCATCTAATGCAATGGTGTGAGACCTATATTAAGAGCACTTACAGAGAAGTCACTAAGTTAAAATAATGGGTACATTGTATGAAGCAAATACTGTTTTAGTGTATATATTATGTCTTAGAGCAATTTGTGTGCCATGTTGGACAGAGGACTGAATAAGAACATTTAAACCATGGTTTGTGGGGCCAATTCACAGTTAAATAAAAAGAAAATAAGCCTGCATATGATTCCATTCCAATTAAAAAAGATTAAATATCACATATATCCTGATCTGATATATATTTGGTTTTGTTGTTTCCATGGAAGAGGCTGAATAAAAGTGATGAAATACTACTAATGAACCTCAAGGCTTTAAAAGAAAGTTATGACAATTTTTCAGAGGAAAAATTAAAATTCTAGTAGAGTCTATTCCCTGAAAATACTAGTTAAGTAGTCAATGTTGGTGATGTCTGCCAATGACCTACCTCTGTGATAGAAGATAGTGAATGAAATGTTTTTAGCTAAAAATAGATTTTTAAAATTATGCTAATGCTATGTTGTCTATAAAATGATACCTTTGAAAATTTGAAAAAATTAGTGCTTCAGAACTTTCACATATGTGATATGTTTTTGCTTTTTAATTTGTTAAGATATAATTACTAAAAGACAAAATTATGATTTTCATACTTTTATAAAGTGAACACACAGTAAACATTTTATTCAATAATTAGCAAGCAAATCAGCTAAATGTTTAAACCAATCCAAAGAACATTTAAGAAACTAGGGGTCTGAGGGGCATTTTTAAGATTCATAGGTTAGACAAAAAAGTGGTTGATTTCTAAGACAGTTTTAACTGTAGCTATCGTTATTTTACTTCCCAGACAAATATTGTTTGTGTGTTTTGCAGACAGAATCCTACATGGTAACAGGTAGGCTCACTGTCTGGAACTGCTAATCAATAACAAACATTAAGTTGAACTAAGTGCATTTCCCAAGTGATCAATGGTCGCCCTTTGCCCCCTGTGATATTGAAAGGACCATCACCCTGATATTTCTTTTGTTCCCAGTTTTGCATGCTTTTGCAAACAGCTTTGAAAGTTGATCCCAAAATATAAAACAATGTTTTTATGACTTGCTTCTGTGAATGTATTGAAAAATCATTCCAAAGCAGCTTTATTTGTTTAAGGGAATGAAGATGTTCCATAGATAAATACGTGTTTTTCTTGAGAATGCAAGCTTACCATTTTGAGATGTTGCTTCTAACTATAGAGTATTAAAAGAATGCTTAAGAATCTTCTTTAGAAAAGTTTGTTATTAATTTATATATTCTTTCTGAAAATATGCAGTTTTAATATTGATTATATGCAGGTGACTTTTTAAAAGAAATGTGTGAAGGTTATGTTGGGGGTCGGGGAGAGAAACAGGTGGCCTGAGACCCTGGGACTGATTTGCACAGTAGTGCCAGATGTTCCATCCCATCCCAGCTTGAGCAGAGCTCTGCACACGTGTCATGGATGTTCCTGTCGTGCCAGGGATGTGAATTTCTTAGGTTAGGTTCAAATGGTACCAAGGGGAACAAATTTAAGGCAGTGATTTTTCTGGAGCATTAGGCCACCACTTCAAAGAAGGCTGTTCTCAGGTTTCATCCCCAACCAGTTTTGTCCAGAGACCTACATGTTACCCTGGGGTTGATGTTGTAAAGGTATGTCACCTCTGCTTTAGAGGGAAGAGCCAAGTGTCAGGCAGGCAAAGATTCAAGGAAGCCCAGGAGTCTGAGGGAAAACTGCTCTGATGTTCTATTTGGAGGAATATGAATTGGTATGATTTTCTCTAAGGACAGTTTGGTGGTATCTAAATATCAATATTTGGAATGTCCTTTAATTGAGTGAAAGATTCACGAGTCTGATCGCAGTGATAAAAGCCTTGAACAGTAATCTTCATGTTCTTCAGTAAGAAAATAGAATCGTCCAAATCAATATTCTTAATCTTTTTTTCACTTGACAGATTTTTATCATAAAATTGCCTTTTGTTCTACACTTAAATTTTTCTAAACTTTTAGTAAAAAAAACAATTACTGAATTATAGCTGTAAAGGATCTTGGCACATTTGTGTGATGTGAAGACTAACTAATTCTAGAAATATGTCCATGACATTATTCAGTAATAATGACATTTTTATTAAACGTTTATGTATTAAATGCCTGTCCTCCCAACAGTGCACCTGTTGTAAGAGATGTTAAAATGTTCATTTTCTAACTAGCATAATTATATAGCTTCAATATTTTCTTATAGACCAGTTACTCCAAGCAGGTCAAAGATAATAGTGGTTAATTAAAACAAAAATAGAACATGCCTGTTTTGGCATTTTTCTCTTCTGCAGGTCTTACCAAAATTTCCAAAGCATGAGGTCTTAAAAACTTGAGATGAAAGTAGGTTAATTGTACTGAGTGTCATACTTCTAAGACAATGTATTATATCCATCATATTATCTTTGATGATAAAATTGAAATATGGCTTGTTTAACATTGTTGTTTTCAATGTTGTTTTTAAGGAAAGAAGATTCCCCAAATTTATAGCAAAAGAAATGGAGAATATGTATATAGAAGAGTTGAGGTCTTCTGTGAATTTGCTGATGGCCAATTTGGAAAGTCTTCCAGTTTCGAAAGGTGGTCCAGAATTTAAATTACAAAAATTAAAACGTTCACAGAATTCTGCATTTTTGGACCTGGGGGATGAGAATGAGATTCAGCTATCCAAGTCAGATGTGGTGCTGTCATTCACCTTGGAGGTAAGTGGCTTCATGCTGTGCTGGCCTCTGACAGCATTAAATGAGGCCTCACAGCAATTTCTGCTGACCTTTGGGGTAACATTTAGAATTTAAAGCAGGATAATATATTTTGAAGATGTTAAATTATTCTTCATTTGCTAGACAAATAGGCTGTGTATACAAATGAATGCAAATTGTCCTTTAAACATAAAAGCGGTTTTAGGATAAAAGAATAAAGTAATAAAAATTTTGAACCACATTTTTATGCCAACTAGACTAGGTAAGTTCATTAATAAAGTCAGCATTAAAACACAGTTGATGGAAATGGAATTTAAAAATATTACTGAGTTATCTCTAATTTAGAAATTCCTTTCTGGCTTTTTATTTGCCTTGTTTCTGAATTATTTCAGCTCTAGGGCCATCTTTCTAGAATTAAATCAAGTAAATCTCCGTAATGCACGATATCAGATATGGTAGGTGGCAAGAAGCAGAGAATTCTTTCCAGGGGCTCCAGTTTCATTATAGGCATAGTCAATATTACAGAGAACAGGAATAAATGCTGTGCTTTTAAAATTGTGTTGCCCAAATCATCAGTTTCATCTCTTATATAAATGTGCGGAAACAAAAGCTGCTTGTATTCTTAGTACAGCTACTTGTTGGATGTGTTTTATAATTACATTTCTTCTTAATTTTTGTGTGGAATTAGCATAAGAACATATTCATGGGTTGCACAAACCCACCACACATACAGAGGTATCTTTAATACATAGGAGAAAGAATTTATATGAAATATAAGATACATAAAAGATTATGTCAGACATCAGAAATACCAGGTCTCACTCAACTTAGACATCAACTTATTTCTTCCTGCAAATTTCTGTTTTTTAAGTAAATACTAGAAATGTCAAGCTTAAATTTATAACTCTCAAGCTTTTTCTGAAGCTCGTGGCTCCTTCCTTATATTGTTTTATTCTATGTCTCCCTCTGACCCTCTCTCCTTCCCTTCTCCCTCCCTTCTTCTCCCTTCCTTTCCCCTCTCCTGGCTCCCAGTGCTGCTTTGTGTCCTTGAGAGGTAGTTTGTTTGATTGATTGATTGATTGATTGATTGATTGATTATTTTTGTGGTACTGGGGATCGAACTCACAACCTTGAGCCTGCCAAGCAGGTGCTCAAACCCCTGAGCCAGACTCCCAGCCCCGAGGGGTAATTTTAAATTTTGTGTTTATTTTGCTTTAGGATTAAAGAAGTATTACCCAGTTGCTTCCATGATGGTAGATAAAGCAAATGTCTGCTTTTGTTCTCTTGACTCCATTCCACTTTAAACTTGAGGAAATGAGCACTGCCCTTCACTACCTTAGCTTCCAAGCCAGTGATTTTTTTGTAGACCTATAGATTAAAATGTGTCAGAGTAGAACTACGTGATTTTAACCCAAGACTTTGATTCTGTATTTATCTAGTGGGTCTGCCAAATGGCTTTGCTACTGGGCTTCTTAGTCTCCTTATCATAAAATGGTGTTTAATTTTACACTGCATAGTATATTACTTGTGGAATTTCCTAGTTATTTCCTGCTGCAGCTCTTTTGCTAATATAAAAACTTCTAACAGTTTTGAAATATTTTGTACCAAAAAAATTAATCATTCAATTACGCTATGAATTATTATAGCAAGAATTTAGCATTTAAATTGATTGATGAAAAACTAAGTTATAGAACATATAATTTTTACTATGTATAAACTTTCCATTATATATTTAAAGATTTGGAAATACTCATTTTCTCTTTTTATTATTTGAAAGTTCTCACCGTTGTAACTTCTTACGAATTCTGTTTACCTTCATAAAAGTAAAATTAGGCTGATAAATTAATGTTTAAGTGAATCTGTGAATTGTTATTCTTTGGTTTATTCCTAGTATGTTAGGGAGGACTGTTCAGCTAACAATGTAATGGAATTAGAAGAATATAAGATAAAATTTACTTTTGCATGGTCTGACAAGTTTGAATATTTATGAAGCTGTTCAGATATCTTCTATTGCTGTGTCTAAGGAAAGTATTTTGCTACTAGAGCTTCATATGGATCTGTTCTTGGGTGTTTACAGTGTTTTTTGTAGAAGTTATGTGTTCAGCAACAAAATGAAATCACATTATGTGTTGACTATCTAGTGTATAGCTGCAGAACTCCTGAGAGAATGAACCGCTCTACTCCGTTAATCACCAAGCCTCTGTTATCAGTCGAGCTGTTCTCCTATGAACCGGAATTTCTGCTAAGAAAACTGAATAATGAGCAGTTAACTCAATTTAAAGCTCTAACATTTCATTAGTTAGAACTGGTCTAGTGGTTAAGAAATCTGCGCTAAGAACTCAATCCTTAAGTCTAAGGAATAAAAGTGCAGATTTGAAAAGTGTGCACATGTCACCTTCTTTAAAACTGCTACCTAACCCTTCCTCTCCCTTCTGTCACCATACCGTTGATTTAACTGAGCTCAGTTTTTGGTACAGCACTAACTGTGTAACACAGAGTTGAGTTATTTATTATGTTTGTTGTTATCTACTAGTATATAAGGTGCAGAAAAGTTCATTCCCCCTTCTCCTTGTTTTGTTAACTGACGTATGGCAAGCACCTAACCCAGGCCTGGCACACAGTTCAGTCAACAAATATTTACTAAACACTTTTATGATATCAAAAGCCACCAGCTAGGATACAGGATTATATTTAAGTCTTTCCATTCATAAAATGTTTAGAAGAAATAATAAAGCAAAACATAAACTAGCTACCAAAACTCTAAGTCATACAATGATGTGTTAAGGTAATGTTCAAGTAAAACTAGAAAAACATGATGACCTGTGGAGTTAGGAGTCTGTATGCTGTATGGAGTGACTGTGTCTGAATATAGTTGGGTTGTCATATTGTTTTTTTCATTGACATTAGACCACCAGGCCCTTGGAGTTCTTCTGTACCTGATGATACATGGTTTCCAATTTCATTGCACTTCCCAGTGCCATTTTCTCAGAAACCCTACCTTTTCAATCCTTTGAGCAGTATTGTGTGACTTTGGGGCCCATGTATTTCTCAGAGTTCATTATCTAGTGCCTGTCCTGTATTTGATTGTAAGTCAACTCTATTTTGTCTCTATTACGTCAGCCACAGACATTGAGATGTATCATAGATATGTGGTATGTTATGTGATTAAGTTTTCAAGTTTTTCCGTGATTTGGTTGAAACAGTTCCTTAAAATTAGGTCAGCTGATGGGCTATTGAATTCTTGGCTGTCATTTCATTTTTCCCCTCTTGCCAGTCAGATCTGTAAATTTGTGTTTTATTTGTATGTATGAATTCATTGCAGAAGTTACATTTTTTTTTAATGTCAGTTTTGCAAGATAAAACCTTCCTGGTGCAGATGGGAGTTTTGTCTTGAGAAGCAGAATACTGTTTGTTGTATGTTTTAGGAGATCCTGTTTAAAGCAGCTTCTAGTGGAGGTGACAGAAATAATGTCAAGCAGATGTTTCCTTTCATGTCTTCTGTTCTTTGGCTACAGAATGCGCTGAGGAAATGACACTATATTAACAATTACTTGAAACATGAACCAATGCTGTTAAGATTTGTGGTACACGATTCTGTTGTTTTGCATGTATTACATGGTCATCAAGCTGGGTAAGGTGTTGCATGTCTGTAATACCAACACTCAGGAGACTGAGGCAAGAGAATTGCTGAGAGTTCAAGACCAGTCTAGGCTACAATGCGAGTTCAAGGCCAGCCTGATCTGCATAGTGAGACCTTGTCTCAAAAAGACAAAATAACTAAATTAATTAATCATGACCATCAAAAACTTTTATTATTGGTTGGAACAGTTACTAGAGTCACAGTGCTAAGTCGAAATGAAACTGGCTTTAAATTTTTATTTGTCTCAGTTTCTGGTTTTATTACAAGTAACCAATGTCAGTATTACTAACAAGAATTTGGTGCTACTAAATACCTAATAACTTTATTTTCCTTCCTTAATCAAGTAGTAGTACATCGTCCCAATTTTCTTGAACCCCAGAGCAGCTTCCCTTAGTCTATTTTCACTCAGGATTTGGGTGTGTTTACATGTGGGGGAGGAGTGTTATTTAACAGAATTGGGCCCATGGTCTACATCTTTAGCTTCCCCCATCCCTGAATTTAAAAAAAAAATTTTTTTTTTTTAGTCTAAGACTGGGTCTCCCTGAGTTACCCAGGCTTGCCTCAAACTTGTAACTCCCCTGCCTCAGCCTATCAAGGTGTGGAGATTACAGTTATCGTGCTTCTTGTATTTGTCAGTATGTGTTTCACTGTAAGAAAACAACAAAGGAAGGAGACATGTTCTGAGTTTGAACTTTTACATTTTAATGATTTATTTTCCAAAGATTTGATGAAAATGAAATAAAATACACCTTTGGATTTACAAACATAAATCCTTTTTGTACTAGGTTTGAAATGTAAACAATTTAAGGGGATTCGTTCCTTTCAAACCTTTTGGATCAAGAATCCTATCACAATTCCTTGTAAGACCTAATGACACTAATAAGGTAGATTTATCTACTCTGAATATTTCACATAAATAGAACCATACATCTTAGGATTGGCTTCTTTCATTTAGCACATTTACATCTTTTAGCACATATCAAGACTTCTTTTTAATAACTGTATAATATTCTGTCATGTATATGTACCACCCCCACCATGAGATCAGTAATGATGCTAATTTATATTTATAAATTACCTTTAAACCTGTAAGATTTAGAAAATTTCATAAGGCAAATTCTTACATAAAATTACAGAAAATACACATTATTTGTAAATCCAGTGAGACTATTACTTGAAGTATTTTAGGATTGATAGACTTTTGAACAAATATGGAAAGTATGCTTGAAAAAATATGTATTCCTCCTTTCCTCCAGGAGTTACAGATAAGGTGCTATTAATTTTTCTACCGTTTTTCAGTGTCTTGCATTAAATTAGCATATACATTTAACGAACCAAAACATTGTTTTTTCCTTAGCAAGTTACTATTAAAATATTCAGTGGCAAATTATAGTTTTCATTATATTTTCTTATTAAGGCATATAATTAGGCATGCAGAAAATATATAAATAGTAACAGTTACATCAAATCAGTGAATATAGAAAATTTCTGATGTCACATATTTGTACCAATGAACTGGTATAATAGTGACAATGCCTGTGATAATAAGTACTATTATCACTCCATAGAGCTAATATGTAGTTGGAACTAATATGTACTTACAGTATACTCATTGAGTTTTTTTCTGATTCTGCTTTATTTCATGTAAACTTGCTTTAATTTTTAAGAGCTGAGGTTCACTAAATTTCATGACTTATATTCAGGGATTTTAACCTTCCTTTTATTAAGTAGTATCAGAAGATATTTCTTCAGAATGCGGACTTCCTCATAATAGTTCTTTACTGTAGCTTCCATAAATAGAGGCAGATTATAAAAACATAAAATGCTAGTGCTATTTCCATATAAAATTTTCAGTGAATCTTCCTCATTAAATTTATGCTGATATTTCTGTGTATGCTAAGTGCTATCCTCTCAACTTATTTTAAAATTGTTTTATCTTCAGATTGTCATAATGGAAGTCCAAGGTTTGAAGTCAGTCGCTCCCAATCGAATTGTGTACTGCACGATGGAGGTAGAAGGAGGAGAGAAACTGCAGACGGACCAGGCTGAAGCTTCAAGGCCACAGTAAGCTAGCTGAAAAATACTTAACTTTTTCTAAAGGAATATGTTTTACTTATTTGCAAGATTTCATGGTATTACATTCTGAAACTCTTATTTGGCCAAGCTTTAACTAAACTGTGTTAGAATGACTGTACTCCTTTCTGAATAATGACATTAAAATTAGAACTGTGACAGAACCCTTGTATAGTACAAACAAGAAATCCATGCAGGTAAGAAGCTGTTAGTAAAATATTGGTAAGTCATTTATAAGGAAAACATGTATTAACCTGTGTTTTTTAGAAGGTGACATGTGATCCTGTTTCAGTGGTTAGAGTCATGCCCTAACAGCCGTCCCATTTCTATGCCACAGTTTCGTGGTAATGGACAGGTGGACTTCTCAGTTCAGCACAATGACTGAGAAGAGTTCAATGACTAGTTTTGAGTTAGAGAACCAATTATTGACTCCCACCCAGTAATCAGAGTGATCAGAGATGATTTGCTGCTGACAGCTTAATGTTTGGAATGCTGTGAATGAGTTTAATTAAATTTGGAAAATGTTCTCTTTAACTGATTTGAATGTGGTAAACATCACAACCTCTGATAGGAATAACCCGTCTGGCCTGAGGGATTCAAATGCAAACTGTCTGTCCCTCGTGCATACACTGCTGTGACAAAACTTTTTGCATCTATTTAATCTTTATTTAAAGTGTCTTACATTTTCAGATTTACAGTTTGCACAGAATATTGTGATACTGTGAAGAAGCAAGTTAAAACTTCTTATCCTGCCTCACAAAGTCCTGCAGGTCAGACCCTCCCTGGTGTCTCCTGCTATTCCCTCTGTCTTCATTCTCCTTCCTCCCTTTTTCTTTGAGTTGCTGGAGGCTTAGCCTCAGTAACTTCCTAAGCTTCCTCAGTTTCACTTCCTAAAAAACCTTCCATTTAGCCCTAATTTACTTTCTGTCCATAAAGATTTGCCTACTCTGGATATTTCACATAAATAGAGTCATAAGATCTTGAGACTGGCTTCTTTCATTTAACATGTTTACATCTTATTGCAGGTAGCAAGACTTCATTTTAATGACTGCACAATATTCTATCCTGTGTGTATACCACACACACATCATATTTATCAGTTCATCTTGGTTGATGGATGCTTGGATTATTTCTGCCTTTTGGCTAGAGAGAGAAGTGCTATAATAAATATTGGTGTACAAGTAACTGCTTTGAGTCCCTATTTTCAATTATTTGGGCTATGTGCTTGGGTGCAGAATTGCTGCCCCATTTACATTCTTACCTGCAATGTATAAGGGTTTCCATCTTATCAGTACATAGTTTTCATTGTCTGTCTCATGTTTCTGTGTGTGTGTTAAGCAGATACGGTGTCTCAGTGTGTTTGGGATCTGTGTAATGACTAATGATGCTGAGTGTCTTTTCAAGTGCCATTAGAATATCTTCTTGAAGAAATGTGCATTCAAGCCTTTTGTCTCTTTTTAATTGAGCAGTTTGTCTTGGGTTATCAAAGTTTCAGAGTTCTTTATACATTTTAATTACTATACCTTTATCATATGAGTCATGAATGTTTTCTTCTATTCTGCGGTTTTTCACTTCCTTAATTTGTCTTTGAATCACAAAATTTTGATGAACTCCAGTTTATTTATTCTTTGTGACTTAGCTTTAGGTATTATATCTTAGAATCTTGTTAGTATACAAGGTCACAGAGATTTATTCTTATGTTTTCTCCTAAAGTTTCTGTAATATTAATTATTAAATTTAGGCAATTGAGCCATTTTGAATTAAGTTGGGTACATGATGTTTGTAATGTAAGGACCCAGCTTTCTTCTTTTGCATTTGACTATTTAGTTTTTTCAGCACAGTTTGTCAAAGAAACTTCTCCTTTCCCACTAAATATGTTCTTTGCATCCTATTTGAAAACCAGGTGGACATTGGTACATGAATTTATTTTTTGTCTCTCAATTTTATTTTATTGGTTTATATGTCTCTCCTTCTGCTAGTACCACATTGTTTTCTTTACTATTGCTTTTTAATAAGTTTTAAAGTCTGGCATACAAACCTTCCAATTACATTCTTTTTGCAGATGGTTTTGGCTGCAAAAACATATTTCCATATAAATTTTAGGATCAGTTTATCAATTTCTGCAAAGATTCTGCAAGTCTCCTAAACTGAGATTTTAATAAAGATTTAATCATATGAAGAGGTCAGCATGGAGACTATTTTCATCTTAATAAGAAGTCCTTTGATCAGTGGACTTGGGTGTCTATCCATGTATTTAGATCTTTAATTTCGTTCAACAGTGTTTTATAGTTTTCAAAGTATGAATTTTGTTCTTTTTTGTTATATGTATTCCTACTGCTTTTTTTTTTCCTTTTTGATGCTAGAGTAATTGAAGCTATTTTGTTAATTTTGTTTTTGCCTCATGCAGTCCAAGTATATAGAAATACAGTTGATTTTGTACATTGGTCTTGCATAATGTAGCCTTGGTGAACATTTTTATTCTAAGTTTTTAGTGGATTTCTAAGGATTTTCCTATTACAACAGAACATCATTCAGACGTAAGAATATTTTTACTTCTTTTTGGCCAAGCTAGATGCTTATTTTGTCTTCTTGCCTAACTGATCTCCAGTAGAGATAGGTATTGAATAGAAATTGTAAGGAATGACATTGTGCTGTTCATGAGCTTAGGGGACACATGTATATAGTCTTTTCAAAATAGGATGCTGGGGCCAGGGATTTAGCTCAGTGGCTTAAGTACATGCCTGGCAGGTGTGAAGATATGTGTTCGATCCCCAGTACCAAAAAAATAAAATAAAATAAAATAAAAAGAATGCTAGCTAAGAGTTTATCATAGAAGACTTTATCAGGCTTATAGACTTTGTAAGTGCTTATTATATGTTAAAAGGCTTATAAAATGCTTTTCAGTTGGATGTATTTTGTCAAAATTTTTCTGCATCTATTAACAATCATATTTTCATTTTGCTCATGTGGTCTATTATGTGGTCTTCAGGTTTTAAGCCAAACTTGTATTCCTCACATAGTTCCTACTTGGTCATAAAATGTAATTATTTCTAGTTGTTACTAAATTTGGTTTTCTATTATTTTGTGAAAGATTTTTGTCTCTGTATTCATAGGAGATATTCTATGAGATCTTTTTGTGGTATCTCTCGTATTTTGTTTCAAGATATAATGGCCTTGTAGAATGTGTTGGACGTGGTCTCTCTGCTTCTATTCTTTGGAAGAATATGGAGAATGTTTATTAATTTTTCTTTAAATGTTTGGTAGAATTATCAGTCTCTGTGGGCCCAGACTTGTTTTTTGTAATTCTCTGATTTCTACTTCAATTGATCTCCTTATTACAGATTTGTCAGGTTGTCTATCCTCAAGTCTGTTGCAGTATTTTTATGACTTTTAGGAACTTAATTCATATAGCTTGTCTAATGTATTGTCAAATAATTTTTCGTAGTATGTGTTTAAAATATTTTTATTACCGTATGGTTGGTAGTAATAGTAATGTCCTCTGTTTCAGTTTTAGTTCTAGTTTGAATATTTTCTCCTGTTGTATTCTATCCAACTAAAGGTTTGCTCATTTTAACTGACCTTTTAAAAAGCTGGTTTCATTGACTAGTTTTTCTCTATTTCCTTTTTATTAATTTTCACTTTGTATTATTTACTTTCTTCCATACCTTTAGGATTAATTTGCTTTATTTATGCATTTTTATAGAGTCTTCAGTTGGAAAGTTTGGCTCTTGGTTTGCATTCTTCTTTCTTAATATATGCAACAATAGGGTCGGAGGCTTAGCTCAGTGGTGCAGCACCTTCCTGGCAAGTGTGAGGTCCTGAGTTCGATTCCCAGTACCCTTCTCCCAAATATATATATATATATATATATATATATATATATATATATACAATTATAGATATAAATTGTCCTTGATGTACTGTTCTAGATGCCCCAATATGTATTGCTACACTTTACTTTCATTTTTATTCATTAAGGTGTCTTCGACTACTAAATGTATTATTTGTATAATAAATAATTTAGTGGAAAAAGCATTTTAGCTACAGAAAACACAAGCATCAGGTCCCACTTTGCTATCCTCGTGGTGAGGGGATTAAGGTCTTCTCATCTGTAATGCACTGAAAACACACCAATGTGCTTCCACAGATTGGTGGGGAAGCTCTTTACAGCACTTATCTTACTTTATTTAGTCTACACTATTAGTTTATAAGATTTTGACTAAGTGCTACTGCCCTGAAAACCTCAATGTATGTTTCATTCTACAGAACAAATTGTAGTTCATGTATATATGTATATCATAGAATTCACCCTTCATAAGTTAATGATGTTTCATAAATGTTTCCAGTCATACAGCTATCCTCACAATTCAGTTTGGAATGTATCATGAAAAGATCCGCATGCCCAGTTGCAATCTATTCCTGCTCCCACATAAATCCCAGGAAAGCCCTCATGAATTTTTGAGCAGTATAATTTTGCTTTTACTAGATCTTTCTTTCTGGTTTTTTTTTTTTTGATCTTTCATAAAAATGGAATCTTGCAATATTTACTCTGTATCTGAACTTTTTGTTGTTTAGTGTACTTTC
>RJWM01043402.1:0-13842 GCA_004363535.1 Dasyprocta punctata
TACATGCTATTAATTTCTTCCTTTTCCTATCCACTCTTCCCATAGCAAATATGAGTCCTGAATGAATGAATGCCTCAGGCTGAGTAGGATGGAGATGATATAATCAGCAAGGCAAAGGGGAAAACAGTACTTTGCAAAATATTATTTCTGTTTACCATCATTTTAATGCTTGTCTGTGTTCTTTATCCATGACTTACTGTCTAAAAAGATTTTTGTTGACCTTTAATACTGTGGTTCATATTGAAATGATGAAGAAGTTTCCCCCAAACATAATATTATTTAATACTACTAAACCATTTTCAATTATAGAAGTATTTAATGAATGTTATCTCTGTAAAGAAATTCAGATAAAGTTAATGCCCCTTTAACATAGCACCTGTAATTTCAAGACCTTCCTAAGAGATAATTGCTACTTCTGATCTGTGTCTTTTCACATCTTTTATGTACTTACATGCTGAGATGACTGCCTATGGAAAGAAGAACTTTCTTTTTGCCTGAATGTTAATATTTCTCCTGCATTGTTTTAAAGTTTGGTTTTTTTTTTCTCTGTCTTTCATGTCGGTATAGGTAGATTTACCTCATTTTATTTTGATTGCTACAAAGCCTTCTGTAGTATAGAAACACCAAAGATAATTAAGTCAAATTCCTATTAATGGCATGCCAATGGATTCCTATTTTTTATTGTCAGACACTATGATTCAGACAACATGCTGGTATGTGCTTCTTTCTGCATGTGCACTGGGTTTCTCCAGGGAGAGGCTCAGAAGAGGAAGTTTTGGGTCAAAGTATATTCACATTTAATATTTAATAAATGCTACCAAACTGTCCTCCTTGAAGGTCTGAGCCTGGATTATGTTAGTGAGTGTGCTCCATAAAGAATTGTCCTCAATCCTTTACCCACAGAGGTTATAGCCCACTTCTCTGTTTCTTTGAGAATTGTTGATTTATGATTCAGTGTGAGTGTAATCATTCTGTTTTCCCCACAAGACAGGTCTATGTTTAAAGATTTGCTTCTAATTGTGGAATAAAGCATGCTGTTTTCCACTGAAGTAATTTCAGGCATCAATGAGTAAAAAAGTGAGGAATTCTGGAGTATACAAACTATTCCGTGCCCCTGAAATTACTCTGTCCCACTTGCTGACTGGCCTGTGAGACACCTAAGACTCTGCTCTCTCTTGCTTGGGGGAAACAAATGTTTGGAAGAACTGGGTCCACTCCTAAGGCTCAGTGCAGAATTTGGATGCCCTTATGGGCTTCAAGGATGCAGTGGACTAAGCCCCAAACGCTCATGTTAGAGGATCCCACGGCCACAGTGAGCTGACATTGTCCCACAATATCCTGTGTTCCAAGAGGAGAGAAAGTGTGGGGTCCATCACACATCGTTTGTGAGGAGAATCCTCAGCCTGCACCTAAGAAACTGGTGAAGGTCACAGTCTAAGGACATTGAGAAAAGAGTGAGAAGCACAGCATCACGCTGCCCAGGGAAGAAGAGCCACAACCAGAATGCCGTCATTGGATAGAACTGGTCCTTGTTACGTACTGGCCACTTACATTGCTTGGCTTAGGGACTTAAGAATTGTGCCTGTGGATGGATGATGGGAGGTAGGGCCAGGGCTGTAGAATAAACCAGAATGCAGAGAAGCGACTCTGAGAGACAGGGCTTCATATGTTGGGTTAAGTGGAAAACAGGCGCAGAGACACCTCAAGAGTTCTCGTGAACAGGGTTGTGGTTTACGTCCACATCTGTTTGACTTGGAAACTCATTCTTAGCCCTAGGGAGTGAAGGATGCTGTGGATATCTATCTGCCTGCCTGATGCCTGTCCTGATGGATGGGGTGTGAGGTTCCCTTGGCTAACTATTGCCTACCTGGCATGGCTCAGTGAGTGAATGAGAGGCAGGAAGAGTGCCTGGGTCAGGAGCGGGCAGCACTGGCAAGAGGGACAGCTGTGGGATGTCTCTCTCATCCCTAAGAGGCTCGTCTTGAAGTTCTTCCCCCATGTACAGTGGCTATTCCTGCACAGTGTAGTCGCAGAATGCTCCTGGGCGACCAGTCTCACAGGTGGGAGAGAGGAAGGGACAGAGCCTGCTACTCATCATGAAGGGCAGAGCAGGGGACTCTGCTGGGAGAGGGTGGGGGTGGGTGTCATGAAGTTTTGAGAACTGAGATCAATTGTCTCCTCCAGTTTTGGTAGGAATTAGTCCTGCAGTGACATTAGCATCTCTTCTTCCTCTTCTTTCTCATCTGCCCTTGTTCTGCCATCTGTCATCTGCTCTGTTGTCTAATGCTTACTCTTGGCTGCATATATTGTAACTATTCCTTAAGCAGAATCACCAGGACATGGTCAGTTTGCAGAGGTGGATACTGAGGCTCAGAGGGCAGGTCCTTTGCTGGAGTTCATACAGATGATGGTAGATGTCTAGACTTTCAGTCTTCTTCCTGTGTAATTGTGGAAGTTGAGAATTCTCTGGAGGTCCAGTGCTGACTTCTGGGTTCTGAAAGGCAAGGGGAAACTTCTGGAGGAGAGGCCACCACTGCCTGCTTGTGACGATGAAACGTATTACCATCAAGGCTCTCCTCTGGGCCTTGGACATAAATCAGAGTTACGGCCTCATGCCCAGTGACCCTATGAATAAATGACAGCATCAAAATTTCCACTATAAATCCCAAGTGTATGCATTTGCTTTTGGAAGAGAAAGCTTATTTTTGGCTCAGTATAGGGCTCCCAAAATCATAAAATGGAAAATTCTCTTCTAGCAAACTAGAAAATAACAATGCCCTAGAGCTCACCAGAACCTCTGTCTCTGGTGGGGAGGGAACCTCTGTCTCTGGTGGGTTAAAGTTAGCCCTTTGCTGTTTATCCCTAGGAGTTGTTGGGTAACAAGGGCTGTCATTTGATAGGTGGCTTCCTTGGGGTGGGTCTGATGAACTTACACAGTTTGCCTTGTCTGAACCAAGTTCTTCAAGGCACAATTACTTCTTCCATTTTACATGTGAGAAGACTGAGATTTGACAAGGTATAGTACTTTAAAGGCTCAGAGTAATGTGGCTAACACAGGCAAAAGCCAAGACTTTACCAGCTCTGAGTGGCTCTGAGGTCTGCATTTTACTCACAAACCTTGAAGTTTTATTAAAATACTGTTGTTTAAAAATGCCTTTATGATAATTTCACACTCTCAAGAGAGATCAGGGATTTGTGGAGGGAAGAGGGCCAACTTTCAAACATTTCCCATTTTTTCTTAAACCTGTGACATAGGTCACAGACCTACTTCATTGTAAAAATAATTGCTTCAGTGGTAAAAAGTGCCAGTAGCCAGAGAATTTCAGACCTACAATTACAAAGTTATCTTTTGAAATAAGTATTTAAAAAATTAAGCGATTTTTAATCGAGTGTATAGGCTATGAGCTGAAAGTAACAGACACATTACCAAGGAGATCCTGAACGACGTAGTCGAACTAAACTTAAAAGATTGCTAGGCGGTCCCTTGCTGAGTAGTTTACAACTTCTAAAAGTAAACAAAAATCTTCTAAGTTGGATGGCCAGATGGCTGCTTGGTGAACAATCTACAGCTTCTTAGCTGCCCACAGAATCGATTTTTTCTTTATGCCCTGGAGTTGGCATCAATTAGAAGGAAAGTAGAACAATAATCTTCATGATACAAACCATGCTTGCTAATAAACGAGTTTCCCATTCTGCAGTCTCTCTGAGAAGACTGCACACCGCATTGTTCTCTGGGCTGCTACTTCTCTGGAAGTGGCCACCTGCTTGATGATTTAGTCTGAGGCTTTCTGCAACTTTCCTGGCCAGCGTTTGCCAAAAAGATCTTGGTTTCCCAGCGAACATTCATCTCTAGGCAATGTGGAGGTGGAGGGGACAGAGAAGGTTTGAGGGCAGCTTGTCCTTTTCTTTTCCACCTTTACACATCTGCTTAGTTCCTTTTCATTATCCTTTGTCTGTATGAGTTCCAACTGAAGAAAAATGAAAAAGGAGAAAAACAGCCCCAAACTCTCCTGTCCTCTTGGCCCTCAAGATAGTGTGATTAAATGGGGTGAAACTGGCCACCAGCTACACCAATAACATCCTGAAATTTTGCTCTTAACCGATTAGAAAATACAATGTCTCCAAAGAGAATGGACTCATTTATCACATCTCTCCAGCAGATCGGCTCGGCCCAGGCCTTGAGCAAAGCTCACTGCAGAGAAAAGACAGGATGAGGGAAAACCTTGCACACCCCGTGGAAACAGAGATTCTGCTTTTTCTACTTGGCAATTAATCTCCTTTGGCTCTGTTGAATTACAGCAGAAGCAAGACAACTTGGGGAATGGAAATATGAAGGGGATGGTGGGGTCTGGAATGGAACAAAAACGACCTTGCAAATGACCCCCGAAGCATTCCAGAGAGACCTGTACTGATGGCTCCATCTCTGCTGCCCAGTGGCAGCATGTGACACAAGACACTGTGGCAGAACAGTGCATGCACCTCTGAAAAGGCAGGAAGGATCCTGTTTGCTGGCTGCCCACCAGGTTTTCTTGCTTCCTCCCATTTTTCTCTGCACAGTAGGGTAACGAACACACAGTCATTCACTTCTGTGTGTTTTGGTCCTAAGAGAGGGCAGTAGGATGAGAAGCACTCCTGGGGAAGAGACACTCCTAATATAGTGATACCATCATCACTGTACTAAAGCCAATCAGAAAAGTGCTATTTTGGGCCATCAGACACTTGCTATTGTCAACCCTTCATTTGAATATGGTGCTGTTCATAGGACCAATCAGAAGATGCTCTTTTAATCCTTCATTTGTATGTGTGTACAACCATTTCAAGGATTCTCATTTGATCCTTTATAGTTATAGTCAAATGTGTGTTTTGATAGGGCCATTTACACATGGCATGATGGAAAGTAAGTGTTTGGTAGGATGACTTTCTCTTTTTATTTTTATTTTAAAGATAGTAAAATCCAACAAAACATAACAGAACAAAGTCAACCAAAACAAAAAGTAGAATTGGTACAGAACTTCAAAGAAAGATACCATGAAAACAAAAGCTACTATAGTATATCTTGTTATTTTCAGAATAGTTGACCATTCCAACAGGTATAGTAAAATCAAACCAAAAAAAAAACCCACAATAAAACCAATAAAAACAGAGTATAAAATAAGGCCAAAAATTAATTGGAATAAAGCAAAACAATGAGAACAATATTGGGCCTCAAAGACAAGACAGAAGAGAATCCCCCATTTTTGCTACATTGCGTACTGTCATCTTCCAAAGAGATGCTCAGGCTGCCAGCCCCAGGCCTACAAAATGAACAAAACAACACTAGCATCTAGTTGTTCCATGTACCTTAGTTGCTATCAATTTAGCCAGACCTCCGGATGAGCAGGTTGCTTTATGGTGGGGGCAGAGCTTTGTCCTTGATTCTTAGCCGGTGCACCAGTAGGCATATGTGTGGGGGTGGGGGTGGGGCGTATGTTTATCTTCCTGGGGTTCACACCGGTCGCTCAGGCCCTGGGAAGGCAGACTTAGTTGTCTTCTGGTTGGAGGCGCTCAGGCCCCACAGTGTGGACATTTTGACAATGAAACCAGTTGCCTCATTATCTAATATTCACCTGGGTTAAGGCCAGCCCGTCCTCTGTTCCACTCGGTCCTGTCCTGTCCTGCACTCGTGATGTTCTCCTCCATCAGGGAACTGATTCTTCCGTAGGACACTGACCATGGGACCTTCTGAGCACACATGAGACCCCTTATCAGGAAGAGCACACTAAGTCCAGTAAGAAAAAAGGGGCAGCTTTGGAAATCCAGGAGTAAACTGCTGAAATGCAATTATTGTTAGGCGAGGTGAGGTTGATATTGTGAAGAGCATTGTCCAGAAGTTCCTGGGTGACAATCTATCATTTGACTTCTCAGGATGACTTTCTCAATGCCTTGTCTACATGAAAGACAGATAACCTGGGAATTTGGGATACAAAAGACCCCTAATCCCATCCTTGGGGACACCTGCTGTGAGCCTTTTCACTACCTGCTCTCAATGTATAGAGCTTACTTCTTTTCTGCCTTCAGTAAATGTGCACTTTTGCTGCCTTTTCTTTCTTTCTTTCTTTTTTATTTTAAAGAGGGAAAAACAAAACAAAGTAAAACAATACATGAAAAATAAGAAACAAAAGAGACAAATAAACAATAACAAAAACCCCCAAACAATAACAATATAGGCTTTCAAAATGAGGTGGTAGGAATTTAACAAAGGTTGTTATTTTGCATAGTTATCTTCAAAAGGGTTACTCAGATTACCAGATATAGATTTGCAAAATTCATCTAATCCTATGACTGTTAACTGTTTCATTCCAAGGACTAATAGAATTAGTAGTACAATCATCTTAGCTATCTTAAGTGTATATATACAAATTTATATCTTTTTTCTTTTCCTTTTTTTCTCCTTTTCACTATCTGAGTTGTTTATCCCCTTTGAGCAGTTTCTTACCCTTTCACAACATTTATTGAAGATTTTAGATCTTATTTACTCTTTCAATTTCTTACATTAGGGACCAATATGGTATTTACACATGAGTTTGATTTATTTCACTTATGAATATGGTCTCAAGTCACATCCATTTACCTATAAAAGCCTCCATGTGATCCTTCTTTTTAACTGAGTGGTACTCCATTGTATAAAAATACAACATCTTTTTTATCCATTCCTTGGTCGATGGACATTTAGACTGTTTCCAAGATTTGGCTACTACAAATCATGCTGCTTATAAACATGGGTGCACATATTTCACTGTGGTATGATGTTTTCAGTTCTTCTGGGAATATACCCAGAAGTGGAATAGCTGGGTCAAATGGGACCTCCAACCCCAGCTTTTTGTGGAACTTCCAGAATGATTTCCACAGTGGTTGCACCAGTCTACACTCCCACCAACAGTGCAGAAGTGTTCCTTTTTCCCCACGGCCTCTGCAGCATTTGTTATTGGTTGTTTTCTTGATCCTGGCCATTCTTTGTGGAGTGAGAGAGAATCTCAGTGTTGTTTTAATTTGTATTTCTCTAATGACCAGCATTTTTTCATCCATTTATTTGCCATTTGTATTTCTTTAGCCAAGAAGTGTGTATTCATCTCAGAGACCCATTTTTGGACTGAGTCTTTGAATTTTTGGGGCCTGATTTTTAAAAATTCTTTATATGTTCTTGGTAGAAGTCCTTTGTCTGAGGGATAGTTGACTAAGATTTTTCCCCAACTCATGGGTTTTCTTTTCACTCTGTTAGAAATTTCTTTTGACATGCAAAAACTTTTTAATAAGATGAGATCCTAGTTGTTGATTCTAGGAAGTATTTCCTGTTTAGTTTGATTTTTGTCCATTAATTCTCTGCCTACCCCATGCCTTCAAGGTTTCTACCTACTTTATCTTCCAGCAGATTTAGTGTTCCTCTTTTAATGTTTAGATCTGTGGTGATAGGCATGGGTCCTAGTTTTAGTTTTCAGCATATGGAAAGTCAATTGTGCCATCACCACTTATTAAAAAGGCTATCTTTCTCTCAGTGAACATGTTTGGCCCTTTTGTCAAAGATAAGATGGCTAAGTGTGTTTGTGGTTGTGTTTGTATCTTCTAATCTATTTCATTGATCTTCAGGTCTGTTTTTATTCCAGTGCCATGCTGATTTTATCATAGTAGCTTTTGTAGTGTAACTTCAAGTTAGGGATTATGATGCCTCCCACCTTGCTTTTGTTGCCCAGAATTGCCTTTGCTATTTTAGGTCTCTTCTGGTTACAGATGAATTTTAGTAATGATTTCTCTGACTCTTTGAGGTATGCTAATGGTATTTTGTTTGGAATAGCATTAAATCTGCATAAAAATTTTTGGGGAATGGCTCTTTTCATAACATTTGTTCTTCCTATCCATGAACAAGGAATGTCTTTCCATTTTCTGAAATCCTCTTTAATTTCTTTTTTCAGAGTACTGTAATTTTCACTGTGTAGATCTTTTACTTCCTTTGTTAGATTGATTCCTAAGTATTTCATTTTTTTGGATGCTATTGTGAAGGTTGTGGTTTCTCTTCTCTCTCAGTGAGTTTGTTGTTTGTGTACAGGATTGCTATTGATTTTTAAGTGTTGACTGTATATCCAGCTACATTACTGAATTTATTAGCTTTAGGAGTCTTTTAGTGGAGTTTTAGTGGGTCTGTGTGGAGTATCCTGTCATCTGCACATAGTGATAATTTAACTTCTTCCTTTCCTATCCTTATTCCTTTTATTTCTCTCTCTTGTCTGATTGGTCTGGCTAATGTTTCCAGAACTATATTAAGTAGGAGTGGTGATAGTGGACAGCCTTGTCTTGTTCCTTGTATTGGTGGATCCTGTGTCCCCCTAAGGGCTTGTAATTTAGATGGGGCTGAGTCTGGCATTCATGATTGGTTTGTTGTGTAGCGCTGGGATTGGTGATGTGAGTGCTGCATCCACCCACGGGTGGAACCAACATACAGGGTAAGGACGAGAGGAACGTGTGTCTTTCTCTCTCTCTTGCTGGCAAGCCTTTCTGTTTGCAGCCTCCATGAATGGTGGCCCTGCTATGCCATGCTTCCTTGGAGCCAGCTGAGTATGGATGGAAACTCCCAAGAACTGTAAGAAATAAACCTTTCCTTCCCTAATTTTGGGCATCAGGTATTTTGTCTCAGCAATGAGTGAAAGGTAACCAAGACTGATTTTAGAGTGAAAGCTTTCAGTTTTTGTCCATTTAGTATGATGTTGGCTGTTGGTTTGTCATAGATGGCTTTTTATCAGATTGAGGTAAAGACCATCTATTCTGATTTTTTGTAGGGTTCTTATCATGAATGAGTGTTGGACTTTACCAAAAGCTTTTTCTGCATCTATTGAGATGATCATGTGATTCTTATCTTTGGCTCTATTGATATGATGTATTGCATTTATTGATTTGTGTATGTTGAACCTCCTTGCATTCTTGGGATGAATCCCAGTTGGTCATGGTGTATAATCTTCTAGATGACTTGCTGCATTCTGTTTGCCAGTATTTTATTGAGGATTTTTGCACCTATGTTCATTAGGGAGATTGGACTGTAGTTCTTTTTTTTTTTGGTTGGGCTTTTCTCTGGCTTTGGTATTAGGATAGTACTTGCTTGTAAGAATGGGTTAGGGATAGTTGCTTTCTTTTCAGTTTCATCGAAGAGTTTGAGAAGTGTTGGCATTAAGTCTTCCTTGAATTTCTTGTAGAATTCAACATTGAATCCATCAGGACCTGGGCTTTTCTTTGTTGGTAAGGTTCTAACTACATTTTCAATTTCATTAACTGAAATTGGCTTACTCAGGAGTTTTACATCTTGATTCAGCTTTGGTGATTCATAGGTTTCTAGGAATCTGTCCATTTCTTCTGTGTTACTGAACCTATGAGAGTAAAGGTTTTTGAAGTAGGTATTGATGATATTCTGTATTTCCACAGGGTCTGTAGTGATTTCACCCTTTTCATTCTTTATTGCATGAATTTGAGTTTTTTCTTTCCTTTTTAAAATAAGGTTGGATAGAGGTTTATCAATTTTATTTATTCTTTGAAAGAACCAACTCTTTGATTCATTAACTCTTTGTATTGTTTTCTTAGTCTCAATTGCATTAATTTCTGCTCTGACCTTTATAATTTCCTCCATCCCTTAACAATCCCATCTGTGTCTTGCTTGCTTTCTCTCATCTCCTGTCTTCTCATTTACTAAACTCAGCCACACTGGCTTGGTTTCTGCCCTAGGACACCATGCTGGTTCCAGGATTTACTCCTGCTCTTCCCTCTGTATTGTTTACTTTGCCCTACATTGTCATGTGTTTTGATCCTTGTCATTTGGGCCATAACTCAAGTTACTTATGCAAGAAGGCCTTTTGGTCTTGGCATCTTGATGTGAGCTACACACTTCTTCTCTCTAGTCCCATCTCTGACATCTCATGTTGTTTAATCTTCAGCTAGCAGCTCTCACTAAGGTTTCCTTGCTTAATTTTTTTTGCTTGGTAGTCTCATCATATAGAATATAAACCCTGAGAACAGGGGCTACAATTGTTTTGTTCACTGTGCACACCCAGCTTTGGAGCACTGCCTCACACCAACTAGAGCTCAACAATGTCTGTGGAATGAGTGTGTTCTGTGTGCAAGTCTGGATGGCATGGTCTAAGTTAAGTTAGATAGAACCTAGCAATGGGAATGTGTCTCAGTGGTAGAGCGTGTGCTTGTCTAGCATGTACAAAGCCCCAGGTTCCATCCCCAGCAATGAAAAAAAAAATGGGACCTGGAGCTGGACTGAGGTGGGCCTTAAACACTTTCCTTTGCACTCTCAAAGAAGATTCAGGGCTCCAAGGAGGCCTCCCTTTTATATGCAAATGGTCTCCTTTTCAGACCTTGCCCCCTCTTCCAGCTCCAAGACAGAGGTGCCAACTCACTTCCATCCATCTGTAGCTAGTTTGGTGCCCAGTCATCTGTTCAGACATTTTTAGGCTTACTTTGCATAGGAAATTGCCTGTGGTTCCCTTTGGTTCCTAACGCCATGTTGCTTTAGACTTTGGAGGACCTTTCACGCCTTGCACTTTCCACAGGAAACCAGATTTCAAGCTTGCTGACTCAGCTGGGTAAAATTGGAGTAAACCTGTAATTCCAACAGGAGGATTATAAATTTGAATCCAGCCTGGGCGATTTAATGAGACCCTGTCTCAATAAATAAATAAAGTAGGCTGGGGATGTAGCTCAGTCCAAAAGGCCTGGATTCAGTCCCCAGCATGGAAAACAAAAACAAAAACAAAAACAAAAACAAAAACAAAAACAAAAAACCTTGTTGAATCTTCCCAGAAGGTAAATGAAAGCCAGACAAAATGTGTTTGTGTAATAAACTCTTGAGAACCACTAGGCAGTGTGACTTCCATTGTCCACTCTTTGCTTTGAAGATGTAAATGACTGGTATCTGTGCAGCTCAGTTTGGTGTCACTGTGGTAGATGCATTTCACACTCCAGAGGCTGAGCTCAATTACAACGACCACCATGTCAGGTATGAGTGGATTAGTGCTAAGCCTTGGATACTGTTTGAATGCATTTCATAAAGGTTTTTGAGTGAGAAGCTTGGTCCCCACACAGTGGTGATATTAAGAGGCAGTAGAACTTTTAGGGGATGGGGCTGAGTGGAAGGTGGTTAGGTATTGCTCTCAGAAAGGATTTGTCTTGGTCTTGCACAGTGAGTTCTTGCAGGAACTAGTTATAAGAAGAGCAAGGCTGGCCCTACTCTCTGGCTTCCTGTCTCTCAAGTGATCTTCTGTACTTGTGTTTGCACCATGATGCCACCTGTCATAAGGCCTTCCCAAGTGACTACTTGATCTTGGACTTTTAGCGTCCATAATTTAGTTTTTAAAAATAAAGTATCCAGTCTCAAATATCTTGTTATAGCAGCAGAAAACAGACTTATCCAGATGGTTTACCATTCAAAGTAGGTCCTTTGTTATCTGTTTGCGTTCTTATGCCTCAGTCAGACAAGTGGTCTCTGTCTGTGGTCACATAGCACTCCCATTTTTGTGTGGTAGGTGAAAAATATCATCCATAAGACACAGAAAGCCTGAGCCAACGTCAAATGTCAAAACAGCAAAGCCAGCCTTTCATGTCTAGAGTATTAAATAGCTCTAACAAGCACCTTCCTGTGGTATGAGCTGTGCTTAAAATATTCATTGAGGTAGCCACTTAGTACTTCTGTAAGGGATAGACAGGCAGTGGACTGAGTGAAAATAATCTCGAAGAACTCTTGTCCCATGGGTAAGGGGAGGATTGTACAACACCTGCAAGCAGAACATGTATGAAATTCTCATTTCAAAACTTCAGAAAGTGAAACCGTGGAAAGAGCTGCTTTATATACCTAACTTTGGTACGATTCAGGGAAACAGCTATGGCCAACTGCAAAAGACCAGTTTTATAGTATGTATCTGACTATTTTGGTTAACTTGCTGGTCAGTGAATTAAACATTCAGCAATTTGTATTTTGGAGAATAAATTTTCTTTGAACTGGCTTTTGGCAAATTTGCTACAGCTCATGGCTTCTATCCTAAGTGGCTTATTAAGGAATTTCTTCTGGACAAGTACAGTGTAATCCCCATTAAGAAATCCTGTGAATACAATTTGTATCTACTTCTTTAAACAGCTGGCTTCATTCCCCTTATCTTCTTTTTGGCAGGTTGCACATTGGCCTGGGGGCTGGACTTCCTGATTAGGTTTTCTTAGGGACACTCCATGGGAATACTTTCCTATGAACCCTATGTGTTTGTGTTATAGCATCCTCTCTGCTTTCATGGTAGGCTTGGAATTTTGTGGTGAGAATTTCACTTCTTTTAGCTTCCCATGTATCCTGAGCCATGCTATCACAATGATCTCTTTATAGAATAAAAATGTCTCTTTCCTTGACATCCGGGGTGGAAGCCATCTTTGATTGGCTTTCCTGTCTTTCCCTATCAGCATCTCCAGTGTGATGTTGTCACTTCTTCCCAAACCTGTCACTGCTTGGACTTCATAGCCTGCTCTTTCTTGCCAGTGGGAATTAGGCAGTCTTGCCCCTTGTGGGTTCTTCTGTCTTCATCAGTATGGTCTTTGCAGCCAGAAGCAGAAAGATTCATGCTGATCTTCTTCACAGCAGCTTGTCTGGGTCCCCCAGCTGGCCCTGCCCGACCTTGAACAGTTTACAGGTCTATTTGGGCAAAGCCTCTGCAGAAGGCTCTGGCCTGGAAGCCTCCTGCAGGGGAGGCTTTGTTTCTCTTCCTCTGCCCTGCCCATGGCAGCTGCCTGCTGGAACTAGGTCTGCTCTTTTTCCTGTATCAGACCTGGTTCTCTGCACCACCACCAGGAGCTCTCCTGGTGCCCTCCTTCTTCATTAAGTATAGACACACTGACTTCACAGATGAATAGAATGTTTGCTTGATAAAAATTCCACCTACAAATTCCCTCCACTTCATTCAGTATTCATCAGCTGCCTGTTGTGTGTCCAACTCAGTGTCCCATGCTGTGGAGACACAAGCGAGAAAAAGCTGTGTTCAGCCCAAGGTGAGGTGACTCCTCACGGGGACACGTGGTGAGTGTATGGGGCACCCAGAGGTGTGCAGACAGATTGACTCAGAGCCACAAGTGAAGTACATTAAACACTGAAGGGTTCAGAGAAACAGAGCAGGGCGGGTTTGGGGGGACTAGGGTGGCCTGTGTGAATGGGATTAGATTCACGCTGGGTCTTGAACAACAGGAACGATTTGGGTGAGCTGTTGAGAAGGCGGTGAAGGAAGCACGAGTGTTCTTGGAATGGGTGGAATGGGTGTGTCAAGTCTGTAAAAAGGATGGGGCTGGATGGGGTGGACCACTGGAGAGAAAGCAGTTCGGCTTTGTGCAAGTCGCTCTTCACAACAATTTGGCAGTAGCAATGATTTTGTTAAGAAAATGTTTTTATTTTTTTTTTTTTGGTTTCAATTTTTGGTAGCGTTTAAACATAATTAGGGTAGTTTTAAAACAATTTACTTGACTTTGAGAATCTTACATAGTTTTTTTTTCTAGAATTGTACTTTGCTGATATTTTCCCCTATACTTGTTAATTTTTCTTCATTTATTCCCTCTTCAGTGCTCTTTATAACAGGGGCAATTTAGATCACTGTAAATGCCTAATAGGATTAGCTGGAAAAATCCATAAGACAAGAATGGATGCATATCCCTGTGTAAGAAAAGATCTGGAAGAATAGACTCTGTGGTGCTTTATTGATTGTCTCAGAGCATGTAGAATTATGGGTATTCCTTATCTTTTTGCTTGTCTGAATTTTCCCATTTGTTTCATAGGACTGGATTGCATTTTTAAAA